>JAWRVF010001410.1:0-34373 GCA_036785485.1 Physcomitrellopsis africana | reverse complement strand
TCTATCCTTCACTAATGCTTTTGTAAGCACATCAACAAGTATCTCTTTTGTAGTATAATACTTCATACCTATTATACCATCTTCAATCTTCTCTCGTATGAAATGATGTTGAATATCAATGTGCTTCGTCCTTGAATGGTGCTTTGGATTCTTGACAAATGCAAGACATCCTTGATTGTCACACATTATTGGAGTTGCTTCTGTTTGCACTAATCCAATGTCTTATTCATCTATATAAAAGATGATTATTCAATATCTTATTCATCTATAAGGACTTATTTATCCCAAATTTTAGAGTTTAATAACTCTTGATCCAATTATTTAGTTTCTATAAAATTTTCTTTAAAATGTAGATAATACTCTTGAGCTTTATTACAAAAAAAAAAAAATTATAAATTCACTTTTAATTGTCCAATATCTTAAAAATCCCAACATGTGCTTAAAACCCTAGTTCAGAGATACTCGAGCACTATTTTCTTTATATCTCACAAATCCGAAATCCTAATGCCACAAATTTTTTTTACAGTCTTATGACATAAACATATATATTTTTAAAAATTTTGAGCCAAAAATTTATCAAATTGACTAAAATACAGCTCAAAATATAACTACTAGTTAAACAGGGTTATTTACTGCCCTTAGCTTACAAGCACTCACTTCAATTCCCAATATCTCCTTCATCCTAGCTTGGATTTTATCAAGCTATATACAATAAATATAGCTAAAAAAATACTCTTTCTAATTTCAATTTTTGATCTTCTATTACTCTTTGTATGTACAAATTTCATCCAAAAAAGTAATAGTAGGTACAATTTCAACACCTTAACTTTGAGTGCCTATATCTCATTCATGAAAAGTCCAAATTATCCAAAATCTATACCAAAACCATATCCAAAAATCCAAAATTGCTAACCTTAGCCTCTAAAATTTTACTCGCCTCAAAAAAAAACCCTAATCCCTAATAAGTCCTCGGGCAACCTCCTTAAAGTCCATTGGACATGATTTTTAGTCAATAGGAATAGAGACTTCTATCATCTATCTCCATTCATCCACATGGATGGCCTAACTACTCCTTTTTATACTAAAATCCCTTTCTAATCCTTTTTCTTATAAGATTTACATAATATGTGTTCTAAATATCAAATAAAAGAAATAAATAAGATCTTAAGGATTTCCAATGTCTAACAAAGGTGACTTAAGATATATAAAAGTTATTATCAATATAAAATCAACTTCAAAAATCACTATCCAAAAAAAAATAAGATTGCATAAACCTCAATAATAACATTTTTAGATAGATTCTTTTTAAATTAATAACCTAATCACATTTTATAATTAATAAAATTTAATAGTATAGCTCTTATTTAATTTTATAATAAATTATATAATATATATATATATATATATATATATATATATACAATATTTTCATATGATAGCCAAATCACAACACGACAATGGGTTAAAAGTTCTATCTATCTTGTATACTCATGTCTATAAGAAAGATTGGAGACTTATCTCTCTTGCATCTTTCTTTTAGATTCTATCCTCTAACACCTAGATCCCGCTCTTTACTTTTATATATATCTGCTAAATTTAAAAGAATTAAAATAAATTGATAATAGCTAAGGAACTTACTTGAAACTTAGCTTTCTAATGCCACTTCTTATCTTGTGTCTTTTACTCTTTAATCCACAATGTATATTAATTTGATGAAATAAAAACTCAACCAAATTGCTTAATTGAAGGCTTAGCTTAGAAGTATGGCATCTTAAATGATTGCTCTTCTCTTCTTCTTCTTTTTTTTCTTCTTATATTGTGAATAGAGTAACTTATCTAATCTACTATTGGAAAAGCTTTTCTATCTTATACCTATGAAGAAAAGGAGTATGGAAAATAAATAGGATGATTAAATCCCTCTACTACTAAATATAGATCCTCAATAAGAAATTCACAAGGAAAGAAGTGATGAAACCTTTGAAGATGAGCTCCACCTCTCAATTATATTTCATCTAAGATAGCAATCCTTTTCCACTCCAAAAATCGCCACAAATTGAGTATTATTGAAAATTCAATGAAAATTATATCACTTCAAGCTCATCTTTCAAGTGTTTCTATTCTAAAAAAATTCAATTGAAAATAGTCAATAGGCACTAAGAAATGCTTTTTTAAACAAAGAGTATACAAAACTACCAAGGCAATAAACCCCCTTCTAATCAAAAACTTACTAAAAATTCAATTTTGGTCCAAATCAAACTTATGATAGCATTTTTAAGAAGCCAACATAAAGGTGCACAACTTCAAAAAAATTCAATGTCAAATAACAAACATATAAAAATTGATTGATAAAAATTGAGAGCAAATTATTTTATTTTTTTATTTTTTTATTTTTTTAATAACTATAAATGATAAAAGACATGTTTATGACAATAATGAAGAGAGATAAAAGACTTATCAATGATGGAGAATAGAGTTGAAATGTTCATCCAAAAAGTCCATTAAAAGAGATCAACCACTATTAACTAACTCCACATTCACCCACATAATTAGAAGCACTACCTCTCAACAAACGTACCAAAATGTGAGGATAAAATTCACCCCTCAATTCAAATTATAAGATAGCCTCACTTAATAGTTGCTTATAATTGGTGGAATGAAGTGAATGAAGCAAATAGCAAGAACAAAGAGAAGAACAATACAAAATAAGTGAAGTAAATGGTAACTAGCAAGTACTCAATCTAAAACTAGGTTGCAGTCTATTCACTGTATTTTTATCTAATACAAATTAAAAATAAAAAATAAAAGTTATATTTTTGAATAGATAATTTTTTTATCTTTCCAATGATATAAAAAATATATAAATCTCAGCTACTATGAATAAATTATGATAGTTCAAAGATAGAAGATAAATAATAGAAAAGTTAAGTGAGAAATTTTTACCTCAAGGATAACTTGCTTGAATAGATCATGAGTTTGAACCTCACCAAGGCTCACAAGTAGTACATAAAGATATCTAAGAAAGGCCATGAGGCTTTAGTCTTATCCTCCTACCTACATCCAAGGTGCCACAACTCATATGGAACTTGTATACCTCCCTTCTTACAAGGACTAGACTAGCTATTGGTCCTCCTATTTTCTACTATTAAAACTTATTTTTTTTCATTTTTGACTTCACCAAGATATTTAAAAATATTGAATTAGCCCATGAACCTGATATGGCCTTCAAATCTTGCTCCATTTCTTCATAATGGCTTCCAAAGTGATAAAACTCATTTTTACCAAAGTCTTCAAAATTATTCTAAAAATCCCTAAAAAATTATAAATAAATTATAAATAAAATATAAAAATTTCTATAATATTTTTAAAATAATAGTATTCATTTGAAACTATTTGATTCTATCTTGGTAATTTTTTATCATAATAAAATCAATTTAAATCAACTAAACATCCTATTTTTTATATAAATAATTAAAAAGATATGAGGTTTATTTCTCATGCTTCTTCTACCTACTAAGTAATATTTATATATTTTTAATAAGTGGTACATAGAGATAGAAGGCCAATGTAGACATTGGTCTCAATAACTAAATACTAATTCTTATAATTAAGAAAAAATACTACATCAACTAAGATAATTACCTCTAAGACTTACTAAGATTCTATTTTTTTTACTAATATTATTTTCTTTTATTTAGCATCTTCTAAACACATCTTCACTTTACAATTGTAATTTTGGTACTCTAAATGAATTCTTTTATCCTAAAACAACAAAAGAGTCAATTTGATGACTCATACAAAATTTTGTATTCAAATGCCACTATAGGTCTTTTACATGCTCAAAAATTTTTAGCTCAATTCAACTTACAGATTATAAAAAAAATGTCCACAAACCGCACTGATGCCACTTAGCTATCAACTTGAAGTTGATTCAAATGTTCTAGTAGCAATTTTTCCTTCTCCAACTATTAACTTCAGCTTAAAATTGGTATATAGCTTGATTTCTAAGTCTTCTAAGATTATACCAAATTCCACCTTGTTTTAGCTAATAGATCTCTAAATATTATTAAAAATCCTAAACAACTCCAAATTACTAACTTCTGATACCTCCTCGTATTCATAATCAAATATCTCTCAACTATACTCTTAAATTATCACAAAATTATATACACTTATAGCACACCCAATTAACTATATATTATCAATTTTTTAACTATAGATGTTATACCAATTGCACAATCTAATTGAAAGTGCTAGCCCTAATTTTATTACACAAAGTCCAAATCACCAATACAAATCTTAATTTTGAACAACAATTACAAAATCATTCCAAAACCTATAAAAATGAGTCTTATGCCTTTAGAACAAGCTTAAAGCTAGCTCTCAAATCCTAATCATTGATCTTTGAATGACTATATATTTTGTCCTCGATGGTTTTTTTAGTAGTTAGAGATTTGATTTTGATCCTATCCTACAAATGATCAATCCCTAGATATCAATCCAACCTATCCTAAGGATTTTTAAGCCTAGCCCTACTCTCAACTTAACTCTAGTATCAACCTTATTAATTATTTATCTCCTCTATCCTGTTTTTATTAATTTATGGCTTTTTTTTCAGGCAATAAAAAAATTTCTACAATCTAGAAGAAAAAACTAATAACTAATTCTTATCTATTAGCTATTAAGACAAGAAAATAATCTAAGAGGCTTTTATAAAATCTTTTTTAAGTATCTTGAATTTTTATTAAATTAAATTAATTAAATATTAATTTAAAAATTATTTATATTTATATTTTTATTATATAAACGTGTTATAATAAAACATCCACTCCCTTGAACTTGAGCACCTTCTAATATGCGCCAAATGAACCATATGTCATAGTTGGCATCACACCATCTCTTCATTTTTTGCATCAAGTTCTTCATCATCATTTTCACCATCCATTTCAATATGTTTATCTTCTTTAAAATCGTTGATGTCTTTAGTATGCTCCACCACATTGATTTCTCTATCTCGTCTTTTAAAAATCTTCACTTATTTTCCAACAATAGGTATTTTTAACCTTGTACCATCCAACTCCTTCAATAAATATGTGGCATTGTCATAAATTGATACCACCATATATGGTCTAAACCAACATTTTAAAAACTTTTGCAAAGTACTATACTAGTTATCCAAATTTCTATTACAAAGAAGTATCTAATCACCTTTTTCAATTGCTCTAAGTCTCAATTGATGTTGTTTATCAAACCAAGCCTTGTTCTCCAATCTTGTCTTATGTAATCTTTTTAATACTAGCTGTAAGTCATAAAATTGACTCATTAATTATTTTAGAATAAAAAAATATATATTTAGAATATAAAAATTATAATTATGAATTAAATATGTATTTAGAGGATGCTAAATAAAAGAAAATAGAATAAGTGGAGAAAAAATGAAGTCTTAGTAAGTCTGGGAGGTAATTATCTTAGTTGATTTAGTATTTTATTTTAATTGTAAAAATTAATATTTAATTATTGACATCAATATCTACAATGGCTGTCTATTTTTATAAAAAAAAACTTATTAAAAATATATAAATATTACTTAGTAGGTAGAAGAAGCATGAGATATAAATCTCATGTCTTTTTAGTTATTTATATAATAAAAATTTAGTTGATATAAATTGATTTTATTATTATAAAAAATTCACCAAGATAGAATAAAATATTCTTAAATTTATATTATTATTTTAAAAATATTATAGAGATTTTAGAATTTTTTTAGAAGTTTTTAGGAATTTTTAGAACAATTTTGAAGACTTTGATAAAATGAGTTTTATCACCTTGGGAGCCATTATGAAAAAAATGGAGTAAGATTTGAAGGCCATACAAGATTCTTAGGCTAATTGGATATTTTTGAATACCATGGTGAAGTCAAAAATAAAAAAAATGAATTTTACTAATAGAGAATAGGAAGACCGGTAGCTAGTCTAGTCCTTGTAGAAAAAGAGGTGTACAAGTCCCATGTGGATTGTGGCACCTTAGATGTAGGTAGGAGGATAAGACTAAAGCCTCATGGCCTCTCTAAGGCACCCTTATGTACTACTTGTGAGCCTTGGTGAGGTTCAAACTCATGACTTCTTAAGCAAGTTATCCTTGAGGTAAAAATTTCTCACTTATCTTTTTATTATTTATCTTCTAATTTTAAACTATCATAACTTAATCATAATAATTTAGATTTATATATTTTTTATATCATTGAAAAGATAAAAAATTATCTATCTAAAAATATAACTTTTATTTTTTATTTTTTATTTTTTATTAAATAAAAATATAGTGAATAAATTATGATCTAGTTTTGGATTGAATACTTTCTTGTTACCATTTATTTCACTTATTTTGTGTTTGTTCTTCTCTTTGTTCTTGCTATTTGCTTCTTTTATTTTATACCACTAATTACAAGTAATTCATAAGTGAAGCCATCTTGTAATTTGGATTGAGGGGTGAAATTTATCCTCATATTTTAGCGCATTTGCCAAGAGGTGGTGCTTCTAATTTTGTAGGGGATTTTGGAGTTAGTTAATCATGATTGACCTTTTATGTGGACTTTTTGAGTGAGCATTTCAACTTGATTCTTCATCATTGTTAATTCTTCTATCTCTCTTTATTATTATTGCAAATAAATCTTTTATCATTTATAGTCAAAAAAAAAAAAAAAAAAAAAAAATCTATTATTAAGTAAAAAGTGATTTATTCTCAAATTTTTATCAATCAATTTTTATGTAATTTCCATTTGACTCTAAAATTTTGTAAAACTATATATGTTGATATTAGCTTTTTTAAAAGCTTTTATATATTTGATTTGGATCAAATTTAAATTTTTAGTAAATTGTTAATTAGAAGAGGGTTCATTGCCTTAGAAGTTTGCTCCTAAGAATGATTTGCTCTTGGATTTTCAGCAATCAATTTTTATGTATTTTTTATGTGACTTTAAAAAAATTTAATAGAGTGTATTTTAATTTTGGCTTTTCAGAAAGCTATCACATGTTTGATTTAGACCAAAATTAAATTTTTAGTGAGTATTTGATTAGAAGGGGGTTCATTGCCTTGGTAATTTTGTATACTCTTTGTTTGAAAAGGCATTTTTTAGTGCCTTTTGATTATTTTTGATTGAATTTTTTGAAATAAAAATACTTGATAGATAAGCTTAGAATAGTGAAATTTTCATTGAAATGGCATTAATACTCAAATTGTGGCGATTTTTGGAGTAGAGAAGGGTCACTTTCGTAGGTGAAATAGAATTAAGAGATGGAACTCATCTTCAAAGGTTTCATCACTTCCCTCCTTATAAATTTCTTATTGAAGGCCCTTTTTTAGTAGTAGAGAGATTTGATCACTCTTTCTATCTCTTGTATTCTATATTTTTATAGGAGACAAAGGATTGTTTATTTGTATAATAATAATATTGTCTTAAATTGAAATCTTATCTTAAAAGTATGGCATCTTAAGTTTTTTATTTTATTCTTGTAAATCTTCTTGTAGGAAACCTTTCCTTAATAGTAGAGGGATTTAATAACTTTTTCCACCTACCATATCCTTTTTCTTTATGGATGTAGGATAGAAAAGATTCTCTAATAACAAATTAGACAAGTTACTCTACTAACAAAATAAAAAGAACAAGAATAAGAGAAGAGCAATTACTTCAGACGCCATATCATTTGACCTAAGTTTTCAATTAAGCAATTTAGTTGATTTTAATTTCATTAAACTAATACAAATTGTGGATTGAGGAATAAAGGATGTAAGATAAGTTCTTTATCTCTTATCAATTTATTCCAATTCTTTTAAGTTTAATAGATATACATAAAAGTAAGGAGCAGAAGTTAAGAATTGGAAGGTAGAATTTGGAAAGAAGATGTAAAAGAAATAAGTCTCTAATCTCTCTTATAGACATGGATGTAGAAAATAGATAGAACCTTTAATTTGTTAGTTTTAAATCCTAAGCCTTATTTAAAATATTTAACTTGAATCAATTAAGGAGGTATTATATATTTATTGGCCTTTGTTAATTAGCATCAAATTTGATGAAGATGTAACAAGGTGAATTCTTTTTTAAAGTGATGTGAAATGATTGCAAAGAATATTTTTTATAATGTAATCTTTATTATTAACCATTGTAGTAGATAATTTCCTAAACAACTTTTGTATGAAGAAATACAAAAAAAAAAAGAGAGAGCTTAGGCTCCCTATCATCTTAGTACAAAATTTTTCTTCACATTATGGTTGGTTAAGATCACTTCTATACAAGATTATACCATATAATGACTAAAGTTGAAAAAAATATTGCTTGAGGTGATACTCAAGCAATCATTCCCTCTTTAATTACTTCTATTTTATTTCCCTTCTTTATTAGAAGGTATCTTAAGTGGGTTGCAAGTGAATAGTTAAAATATTTTAAATTAATTTTGTAGAAATTGCTATGTTTGAATTATGAATCTAGGTGAATGTTATTTCCATAGTTGTGTTAGATGTATCATTCTACTAGATCTAGACAATCTAAATTAATTCCATCTATAAAAAATCTAAAGAAGTTTTTTAAAAATTCTACTCAAAATTTAGAGGAATTGAGATTCAATAGTTGGACAAATAAGACTTATCTACAATGTCACAAGACATATTTGTATTCAATCTATTGGAACTAAATCCTAACCAAATAGTAAGAAAAGAAAGATTGGACTTGAAATCCTTTAATCTTATTATAGAAGTAAATTAAGAAGAAAAAGAGCAAAATAACACCTTCATGGTCCTTTCTTCTTTGAGACAAAGAAAAGAGGAGGAGATTGACAAATATATTTGACAATTTGAACCAGTAGTAAATTGATTTATAAGAATATTTTTTACAAACATCACTCTCATCCATTTTTTTATCTAAGGATTCAACAAGAAAGGTGTGATTAAAAAAATCCTCAAAGGAAGGCCAAAAAATTTAGAAGATGCCAAAAAGATAGCATAGGTGATTGAAAATATTGACAACTATCAAGAAATGATGTCAAAGAAAAAAGACCATAGAATATCAAGTTTTATATTAATATATGCCTAAAATATAGATAAGTCTCAAGAATATCTTTATGAAATTGTGAAAAATCAATTCCAACCTATAAACTATTATCTTGTAACGTTAGAGATTACACTACCACCTACCCTCTTAGAATTGACATATCCAAAGGATAGAAATATGTAGAAGGAAGAATTTAAAATTGAAGTCTTTCAAAGTTAAAGGAGATTGCAGAATGAGCTGGCACAACAGATAAAAACCATGTAAGAACAAATATCTTTTTTAATTAAGGGCCAAAATCCAAACAAAGCTCTACCTCCCATAAAATCTAATAGATATATTTTAGGATTGTAATATACTCAATGTAACTAATCAAGGCACATTAGTGAGTTTTATTCAAATCCACAAAATTATCAATATAATCTTCGACAGCAACAATCTTATATTCCATTGTGGTACTTTTCCTCTTTTTTTAAGATACTTTTATAAATATCCATCATATAAAAAATATCCATAAATCTTTTTACAGATTTTTTTAAATTTTTCATCTGTACAATCTTCTTGTTGCTTTAATATATTTAAATATTTTCCAACATCTTTCCATTCACCTTCATATAAATTTTTTAAAAAAGATTCCAATGGTATATTCAAACATGCACCTTTTTCTTTTGATAATGTATTAGTATAAAATTTTGCGTCCACATTATCTTCCAAATCAATCATATCTTTTTCATCATAATACCTTGTCTTTGATAACATATTTGCAATCAAATTATCTTTCTCTAAAATATACTTAAACTCTGAATTTATAGATTTAATATATACTATCTATCTTAACATAGTAATATCAGGAATTGAACAACTTGTAATTATCTCCAATAAAGATAGATAATCTATTTCTATAACTATTGAAGTTCTAATCAAATACTCTTTTTTATTTTTCATAGCTATTACTACATTCTATTATTTTCTTTTAATGTGAGCATATGTCCTTTGTCTAATATTCAAAATCTTTATTCCAAATCTTGTTATATATCTATTTTTTCATTTATCATCTTATCCAATTATCCAACCTATTCTAATTGTACTTGCATCAATTATTAATATCACTAGCCTTCTACATTCATAATTCACTTTCTTCAAAGTTGGAGGTGAAGAAAAAAGTTCCTTCAACTTTTCCATAACTCTTCTTTGTTCTTATTTTCATTGAAATTTTTGATTCTTTCTTAGCAACTCATATAATGGATTTGCTATATGTACAAAATGAGATATCCATATATGATAGAAAATACATGCTCTTAAAAATCTTCTGACTTCCATTATATTTATATATTCTTTCATCTTTTTAATAAAATCAACCTTTTCAATACTTGGCTTACATCCATAAGATCCATATATGTACTCAATAACAAGTATTTCATTTATTCTAAATATAGAATTAATACTTGATAAGATCAAATGTACATCTTTCAACAGTAATAAAATCTTTTCACAATCCAAGATATGATTTGTAACAAATCTTCTATAACCTTTTTGATCTAATATTTCATCTTTCTTCTCCTTTGCACATCTTTTAATTGGAACATCATCTAAGAATGGCATAGTTTTTTCTGGTATAAAGTCCCTCAATACTTTGTTCATTCCATTCATTATATAAACTATTGAATTAGTAGCCCCTTGAGGCAATATACACATCTTTATTAAACCCAATGGAGTCTTCATAGTAGTTAAATCTTTACCTTGTAATGCCAATTGAAATTGATCATATCTTGAGTAAAAATCACCTACTGAATAGATTGTTCTTCCAGCAATTATTTCTGCAAATTCATCTACAATTGGGCATAAATCCATATTTTTAATAGTCACTTTATTTACACATTACATATCTTGTATAAACCTCATTGTTCCATTTTTTTTTGGTATTGTAAACCATCAATTAAAATAAGGTGCCATACATGGTTCTAAAATCTCTATTTTAATCTTTTTATTGAGTAAATTTACTAACTTGAATAAATATACTTTTGGTATTGGAATTGGTCGCAAATTCCATGGTTCATGAAGAATAGTAAAAACAACCATAGATGCTACAATACTTGGATCAACACATCTAATTTCATGTATTTCAACTACAAAAGCTTTTTCATGTTGTGAAAGCATCTCTTTAAAATATTCTTCTTTATATTTTGTCAAAAATCCATCACATCTAATCTTTAATCCATCTAATGTAGCATCTATAAATTTATGCCCTATCTTCCTAGGATCCCTTAAATTTTATTGTGTAGATGCTCCCTTCACCCTTTCTTTACAATCCAATGGTAATGGCAAAGCCATTAGTTTAACCTTTTTTTCCATTGATTTATATTTAGTTTCAACATATACTTCTTAGTAACTTAAATTTTCTATAAATCTTTCAATTTTATTATAATTTTTTTTTAAACATACATTAATAACTCTATTTTCTCTTTGTAATCCATATTATAACAAATAATTTAATTCTCCCATAGTATCTATAAATCCAACTTCTTCAAATGCTCCTGAAATAAATTCATCTTCAATCAATTTTCCATTTTTTTTCAAGATTTGCTCTATATTTTTAATATAACATTTATCTATCATTTTCATCTTATCAATAGTCTTAAAAGATAATATAAAATCTTATCTCAATCCAATAAGTCCAATAGATAATACCTTCTCTTTCAAACTAAGCAAGAGTATTTCTTTTTCTAATCCATTGTAATCCTGCTTTATAATGGTGTGTAATAAAAACCCTTAAGGTCTTCAAAATTCTCATTTGATAATGGCTTCTCTCTCAACTTATTATGATTTTTTTCATGATTAGTACAAACAGATAAAAATTGAACTGCTTTCATTCCATCTTGACTTTTTATTCTTGTATAGGTTGAACCATTATCCATAACCTTTGTTTCCATTTGTATAGTAGTAATATATGGTTGTCCCAATATAATAGGATATGTGGACATATCTTATATAAGAAAATGTTATTCATGAATAATATCTCCTATTATCACCTTGATATTTGAACAATCTCTATATAAATTTTTTTTTGAATTATTTGTTGATCTTATCATCTATCCATGTTTAGTATCAATAGGCCATTTTTCTTTTTTATATAGATCTTTTGATATCAAATTGATCTGAGAACTATAATCAATTAATGCTACAATAGGTTGAATCCCATTTCTTTTCTTTGTAAGTCCAACTTGTTAAACATCTCCTAAAACTTACATTTCATCATCTTCATCTATATTATTTCTCATGGTCTATATTCTTTGTATATTTGATGTTATAATATCTCCTATAGATTGCCATTTTTTCTTTATTATATCAATAATAACTTCATGAAATTCATACTTTGTAATTTCTAAAATTTCACCAATTATAAATTCAACGTTTTCTCTTAAAATTCATTTTTTTAATATCTTCTTCAAATCTATAATAGCCTCAATATCTGCTTATAACTTATAAGCAAGAGTCTTTCCTATTTGTTTTAGAATTTCCTTCTCCTTTGTAGAAACATTCTCCACTTCTTTCTTATGCATAGGATTTTTTTGTTGCTTTGCTTTATTTCTTTGTGTAGTCCTTTTTGATGGCCCTTCATTATTTTCATCATTTTTTTATTTTTCTTCTATTAATGCTTCATATTGACTCTTTGTAATATGATCATGCACTGATAATCCATCTACTGAATTATTCTATCCAATAATTTATTAAATATTAATACCAACACGTTTTAAATCATTTATAATAAATTTTTTCTTTTCAGCATAATTCATTGTAATTGTTTACAAAAAATAAGATTCTTCTAGAAGTTCAAGATCTATACTTAAATATTTGCCTTGATTTGCTTCCGTCTAATATGTTGATATTTCTTTACTTAAGATTGTATGCACTTTAAAAGCAGCTTTCACAAATACCTTCATTCTTCCTTTATCAAAATTTGTCTCCAATTTTTTTCTAGTTTCTTTCAAGTGTACCATACCATCTTTAAAAAAAATAATCCCTTTGTATAATATCTCTATAAAATCTTCACACTCCCCTCTTGAATGTTCTATGCTATCACACCACATGCATCTATGCACTACACCTTACATTAGTCATAATTTTTGTTTTGATGATATCCTTAATAATTGACCTTTCTCTGTAAGTTTTATAAATTTTATTTATAAATCTTTCATCCCATGTATGATTTCATCTATATTCATTTCTTATTTCTTTAATATAGATATTGAAGGTTGAATCATAGATGTAAGATGGTTACTAGGTAATTTTACCTTAGATTCTTACAATGATCTTTGAATATCCACCTCATTTTTTTTTTTTTTTTTTTTTCTTTTTACAAGAAATTCTATTGCCTCTTCCGCTTCTTTTTAATTTAATATCAATCCTTCTTCTTCTTTTTTATCTTCAAGCAAAATTTCTAATTTTTTTTGCAACTCTCTTAGCCGCTTGAAGAAAAAGTTCCACTTTACTTGGATCTAATAATTGCCTCTCATTTTTTGATAAATGAGAATATTATCTTTCAAACTTTTTTAATAATTTTGTTACTTGAAGATCTTTCTTAGCCCTTTCAATCCATTCAAAAAATGACTTCTTTGTAATCTGATTATTATCTTTTAAAAAATATTTATCTCTCAATGTTTGAAAAAATTTCTCCCATGAATCTCTAACATGTCTTATAATAGACTTCACATGATTTCTTATCTCTAATATAGTAGCCAATTCAAATAATTGAACCATCTCCTTCTCTAAAATATAATTCAATTCCATTTCTCTTACATAACACCTTAAATATTTTGTGATTTCATTTCCTTCAAATTAATCAAATTTGTCCACAACCGCATGTTATGCTTTGTTTGTTATACCTTCTTTGCGATTTTTAACATATTGCTATTGCATGAATAAAGCAAATGCTTCAAACATGCATGTAGAATTAGAATCAAAATACATACCTTGTCCTCAACTAGTACTTCCACTTGTAGCTCCACTTGAAATACCACCCATAGCTCCTCCTTCCATTTTCTTGCCTTCCTTCTCCATAATTTAAATAGATAAAAAAAAATTCAATTATCTTCTACCTCAAGTTTTTCATGTTGGATTCACCAAATATATCATATATCATGAAGTCTTGCTTGAGAATGAGCTAGGCACCTGGCTATAGAAGAAAAAAAAGAAATAACAACAATAAGTTCTAATACCTCTAATAAAATTATATAAAACTTGCAATTAAAGACTAACAAATATGCTTCAATCGTTAAAAAGCTTAATTAGATTTTTAATTAATTTTAGAAGAATATATAAAAAAATCCTAAAAAACTATTAAAAAAGTAATAATAAAATAATAAAAAAATCTTGAAGAAATATTATAATAAATTCAAAAAAATATTAAAATAGAAATTCTTATAAAATATTAAAAATAAAAATTATAATCAAATCTTAATAAAATCCTAATCAAATCATATTTAAGTCCTAATCAAATCCTAGTCAAATCCTATTCAAATCCTAATCAATCCCTAGTCAAATCTAATTCAAATCCTATTCAAACCGTAGTCAAATTCTAATCAAATCTTAATCAAATCCTATTCAAATCTTAATCAAATCCTAATCAAATCCTATTCAAATCTTAATCAAATCCTAATCAAATTCTATTCAAATCTTAATCAAATCCTAAGCAAATCCTAATCAAATCCTGGTCAAACTTTGATCAAATCCTAATCAAATCCTAAATCCTATTTAAATCCTAATTACATCCTAAATCCTATCCAAATTCTAATGAAATCATGATTAAATCCTAAAGGAATCCTAACAAATCCTAATCAAATCCTATAAGAGATTGAAACTACAATGGCTGATAATTTAATTATTGATCTGAGCCCAAATTTTGCACATCTTTTAATAATTAAATTGACAATATACACAAAAAAATTGAAAGAGATCTAACTTATCAAATAGAAGTTAAGTTCAAATTTTTACTTGGGTGTAGGTTGCCCTCCTTCTCCTACCTTGATGTCAAGCTCCTAACACAAATATCTTTCTTTTGCACCATTCAATTGCTCTTAAATTTTATATACTAATAAAAAATCTAGTCTACTATCCATACAAATAACTCTCACTTTTATCCAATTTATAGATTGCTAAATATCTAAGAAAATCCTCATTGACCGTCAAATCCTAACTTTAGACATATGTCAAACTTATAAGACAAGTTTCTTATGTGTATACCGCATAATTAACTTGTTCTATAAGCTACTAACATATGAGACACGTGGTTAATTTGTTGACCAAGTTTCTAACCTATCAATTACTTATAGATATAAATAAAGATGAAATTATATCTATGAAGCTTCTAGGAAGCTTCTAGGAAGCTTTTCTATAAGATATTATCAAATTAATCTACTTCTATCTATCCATGGTACCTAAATAATTATTAGAATAAATCTTATATTTGAGATACTTTTAAGATTTTCAACTACTTTTAACTACTAAGTAGATGATTTTCTACTAATTAATGATCTTAAATTATCATTGAATTAAAATTAAACTAAAAAATATGGTTTGATATACTTTTTGACTAAATTAGTATTAATATTAATAATTTTGACTAAAAATATGATAATATGAGCGTGATTTAATAATAAAGCTATTGATAGTATTTATATAGATATATCTAAATTTAATGGTAGCTTAAAAAATTATTTAAAATTTTAAATCCTAAACCTTCAAATTTATAGCTAATTTCTATTATTTTAAAAATATTTTATTTTCTTATCTTAAATTTTTTATTTAAGATTATTATTATACTTCATATATTTTTAAGATTCAATAATGATATAATCTTTTTAAAGATCTTATTTTCTTTACTAACTCATAATCTTGCAATGCATATATTTGGATGAACTTGTAATCTTATCTAATTTTTTCTTTATCAATTTAAAATTATATCTTTGAATGGAAATAAATTTCTTTTAGTTGATGTTTTGATATTTTTAGATTATAACATATCTACAAGGACTTTTTTCTTTTGAAAGTTTAAAAATTTGTCAACTTTTAATACAATATAGTGTAGTATAATTCTAAAATATAATATTGATATAGACTTTTGAATTTTAGATTTAATCTATGCCTTTAGAACTATCAATCATACAATTTTAATTTGTCTATGTAGATATCTTTGATATTATAGATACTAAAATAATTTTAAAAAATCTTATCAAATTTCCAAAATAAATCTTAAATTTTTAATTAATTACAAGTAAATAGATAATAAATTTTTTTTTTAGTTTAATTAATTACAAGTAAATAGATAATAGAAAAATTCTTTAATTTGATTGATATAATTATATATAAAAATTTATCTAATTCAATAATAAAAAAATCTTGTATCTATATAAAAGATATTTCTAAATTATTAGTAGTTTAAAAAACTATTTATGAATAAATATATCTTATATTTTTAGATTTTTTATTTTTTATAAATAATTTAAAAATTTTATTAATAATATTTGATTAGAATGTATCACTATAAATAAATATTTTATCTTTATTTTTTAAGAAAACTAAAATAAATAATAATACTATAATTAGATCAATGGATTTTTAAAATCATACTTTAAGCAATCAGTCAATATCTTTGTATATTAATTATGTATTATAGTCTTGATGGACAAAGATATTATTTATATTTAGATCAACTAAGATTTTAAATTTTTCATTTAGAATGTCTTTAAATATTCTATATAATTATATATAAAATTCTTATAGAATTTTTTATATCTTAGAAATTACCATAAAAGCATCCTAGAACTTGGATATTTCTTTTACAATCTTTATAGTCCTTTGAAAGCTTCAAAATAAGTTTTTTCTTAGTATATATTGTTGTATTGTGATTTGGCTATCATGTGAAAAAATTATATATGTATATTTAATGTACAATTTACTACAAAGCTAAATGAAAGCCATATCAATGGACTTCTATTGGCTTCAAGATGTGATTAGGTTGTTAGTTTAGAAAGAATCCGTTTAATAGGGCTATTATTGAGGTTTATATAACTTTATTTCTCTTTTTTTTATAGTAATTTTGAAGTTGATTTATTTTGATAATAACTTTTATATATCTTAAGTCACCTTTGTTAAACATTGGTGATCCTTAAGATCTTATGTATTTCTTTTATTTGATGTTTAGAACACATATTATGTAAATCTTATAAGAAAAAGGATTAGAAAGGGGTTTTTAGTGTGAAAGGGGGTAATTAGGCCATCTATGTGGATGAATGGAGATGGATGATATAAGTCTCTATTCCTATTGGCCAAAAATCATGCACAATTGACTTCAAGGAGACTGCCTGAGAGTTTATTAGAGATTAGGGATTGTTTTTTGAAGGGAATCAAACATCAGAGGCTAGGGTCAGCAATTTTGGATTTTTGGATATGGTTTTGGTGCAAATCTTACATGATTTGGACTTTTTATGAAGGAGATATAGGCGCTCAAAGTAAAGGTATCAAAATTATACCTATTGTCACTCTTTTGGACATAACTCGTGCATAAAAAGAGCAATAGAAGATCGGCAATTAGAGTTGGAAAGAACACTTTCTTGGCTACACTTTTAACATATAGGTCAATGAAATCCATTCTAGATTATAGAAGATATTGGAAGTTGAAGTCAATGCTTGTAAGCTAAGGGTAGTAAGTGACCCCACATAACTAGTGGTTGTATTTTGAGCTATATCTTATGCAAATTGATAGATTTTTGGCTCAAAATTTTTAAGAATGTATATATTTATGTCACAAGACAATAAAAAAAAATTTTGTGGCATTAAAATTTTGGATTTGTGAGATATGAAGCAAATAGTGCTTGGATGTCTCTAAGCTAGGGTTTTAAGTACCTGCTAGGGCTTTTAAGATATCAGACAAGTGAAAGCAAATTTATAGTTGATTCTTCTTTTTAGTGAAATTTAAGAGTATTTTCTACACTTTAGAAAAAATTTCATAGAAACTGAATAGTTGGATCAAGAGTTATAGAATTCTAAAATTTGGAAAGAAATATATGGTTGCACGTGTATAAAATTTTGAAGGATTTTTGTGGCAATTTGAATCCTTTTGTACAAACCTATTTGAATATAAGAGGGTTTATCTATAAAACTTCTCTTTTATAATATTGTTGTATTATTTGTCCTTTTTATTAAGGATAAATTACTTGTTGGAATTTTTCCAATAAGTTTCAAGTAAATTCTCCACAGCGAGGTACCTAGTATATTTGCAGATAGAAAATCATACAATCCAACAACATAGAGGCACAATTGAGGTTATTTTGAATTCTATAATTTTATCATTGTTGTAGAAAATATGTATATTTCTTTTTATAATGACAATAAATATTTTTTTAATAGAAATAAAAATTAAATTCTATAAAAAATATGATTATAGAATTATTTTATTTATTAGAGATTTTTTAATATTTTTATATTTTTTAGTTTAAATACAATAGATTAAAAGGTTTACCTAGTTTTTGTTGAATTATACAACTATACATAATAAAACCAACTTAAAAAAAGACATTGCAATTATATAAAAGATTAAATTTATATATTTTTTGAAAATATTAATTTTATTCTTAATAATAAAAAATTTTCTAAAATAATTTCTTTTTGGAGTCTTATAGACATATGTACATATGTCTAATATTAAATTGATTTATAAATGATACAAGATTGACATAATCACCAATTCTAATTATACACTAATAGGCAATATTCATTAAAACTAAATAATATAAAAAAAATTGCTACTACAATTAAATTTTCAATTATTTTAATATCTTTATTTTGTAAATAGATGATTTTTAGCTTATTAAAGTATAATAACCAAATTTATCTTGAATAGATGTAATTAAATCATTGTTCCTTTAGTAGCTTTAAAGATTTTGTATTTATCGTATGATGTGTCAATTTGGACTATGTCTTTTTTTTATTTTTAGAATTTGTAGAATTTTTATGAAGGTAATATAAGATAGTCTAATTATTATTATATGAAGATTTTTTTGTAACAAAATTAGATTATTATTTAACAAGAAAGTGCTGGTGATAGTAGTTTCAAACTTTATGATAAAGAACATATTAAATTTATAATAAGGTATCATTGTATTAATGTATTTTAATAAAAATATTATTAATATAATAGCTTCTAATATTATTTTTAAAAATTATAAAAAATAAGATATTTTTAGTTTTTTAGCTTTATATAGATTATTATTAAATAATAAAAATTAAAATGCTTGCTTAGTTTTTTTAATTTAAAGTAATTAAATTTTATTCTTTTGCAATGTATATTATAAGAAAACCATTATGTATGTAGATTTGCATAGCCATTGCCTTTCATGTTGTTATAAAGATTATAAGATCAATTATTAAATATAATGTAATAATAAACATTATGGACTATTAATATAAGTTATAAATATGGAATTTAAGAATTATACAAAAAAAGATATAATTTTTATCCAAGTATTTATGTAACATATTAAATTAAATATTGTGATCTAAATATATAACAATATGATTTTTTAATGTAAATTTAAAATTATCTAGCTAATTTATTTTAAAAAATTAATTGAATTTTTTTATTAGAAATGGTAGAAATATGCTTTATTGGTGACTATGATTATTATAATGAATTTATGGTGGATAGAAATCTTATTGTACTTGTTAGAAATGTAGATCAAAATAATTTCTAAGTGTCTAAAGATACATATTTATTGGTGTACCAAGTGTATTAGGTATATCTTGTGACTTCTTTAATAAAATTTTATTATCAGAATATATAATTTCTTTAAAAAAAAAATTATTATTATTAAATTGATAGGAGGTAATAATTTGAAGCAAACTAAAAAAAATATAAATAATATTTGAGAAATTTGAAAATATAATATTAACTTAAATAAAATAATAGAATTTTTTTTACTTTAACTTTAAAAATTAGTATATAAAGTTATTATTACTACTAAAAGGAATGCTATTAGATTGTAACAAGGTTGATAAACTGATCATTAAAAAGACTATATTGTAGACTGTTTTGCATAGTAAGAATTAAAATTACAAAAACCTATGTTTGTATATGTGCCAAAATTTGTACTAATGTTTGCTGGTTGGATACAATAAGATTGTGGCATATGTTTAAAAGTTGAATTGTAAATGGTATATAGTATGGAGTTGATATATTTCAATCTTATTGTAATAAAAAAAATTGTAATAAGATATGTGGTGATTAAGTTAATAGAAATAACTTTTATAAATCAAAAATAATAAGATGTTGAGGTATTGATTTCTTATTGGTGCTTTTTAATATATAGACTTCTATGTTTAATTTGCTATTTAATAAATTTAAGTCTATAAAATCCTTCATTTATATACTAAGGAGATTTTTTTAATTCTAAAATATAAATATATGGTTATTAATTAATCTTTAAAAGAAAAATTATTCTATCCAACTTTGATTTCTTTTCAATTATTACATTTGACTAGTACAATTTTATACCATTGTCTAAATAATATTATTTTTTTTGTCATCTTCTTCTATCTTACTTTGTTTGATATTAAAAAACTTTAAAACTTCTAATCAATTTACATTTCTAAGCTTAGAATTTATAATTCAATATTTATCACAATTAAATATAATAATATATTTAATTCATACAAATTATCTTCTTTTATATTAATTTTTTTTTATAATCTTTATTTTTATGCAAAACTAAAATAAACATAAGTAAATTAAAGAAAGTAACTCTTTAAATTCATATACTTTAAAAAATATTAAAGAATATTTTTAAATTCTAAGAGACATGATATATAATTATTTAATTTAAAATAATTATAATTATATTAAAATATATAATATTTTATATCAAAAAGCCAAATTAGATAAAATAAGAAACTAAAGAGCTTATATTTAAATTCTTTAGAATCTAAGTATTCCTATTCTAAGACATATTTAATTATTGACACCTATCTTAATTCAATACTAACTTTTTTATCTAGGTTGAATTGATCAAATCAAATTAACTAAGTTGAGTTGACTCAATCAAGTTGGCTCAATTCAACTAATTTGGATTGGATAAGATTTTACTTAATTGAGTGAATCTTTTTTGATTAAATATCTTACTTTTAGAATAAATTTTTCCATTAATACCATATAAGATGGAATATCTTTATTTACTTCTACTTCATCTCTAATTCATTAGCTTTTTTTCTTTTTTCTTTTTTTTTTTTTTTTTTTTGTTATCTCTTCATTTATGCTTCAATTTTTTAATCAATGTTTTTTTGGTCTGAATTTGACTAGTAGTAAGTGTTGAGGTGGGCATCAATCATCATCTTAAGACTTTTATGGCAACATCTAAGTTATTTTATAAGTCTAAAAAATATTTCTTAAAAGCTTAATATTGCCCTTCAAAAAATAATTAATTTATTATTATATTTAATAAAAAAATATTAGCCTTAATTGTTACTGTTTTAGTATAAAATTAATCAAATTCAATTAAATTTTATCTAACTATTCAATTTAACATAATTATTTCTATTAAACTTATTAAATTAAAAACTTTCTATTTACTTCTATTTTTATAGCTAATAAAATAACTATAATAATCTTCTTTAATTTTATCATTTTTTTTTTAATTTTTCATTTATTATCATTGTTATAAATTTTTTTATATTTGGCTAAGTTGATATATATATATATATATATATATATATATAAGTGCATGTTTGTATACATTGAATTTTTTTGCCATCTAATCAATTGTTCCCATAAAGATTCTAAATATGGCAAAGATATCATTTTATTCCTTTTGAGGTTAAAAAAGATTAAAATATGATATCCTATGTAGTATAATATATGCCATATTTAATAAAGACTTAAGATATATTCTTGATAACCTTTAAGAATTATAGAAGCTTTAATATATTATTATGTAGAATTACAATTACATGTATACATTGTTTTAGTTTTAATAAAATAATATTTTATTAAATATATTTTTCTATACATGTATAATCTTATTTTTTTTTCCTCAAAAGTTAGTACTAAAGTACAATTGAAGTGATGCATGGCAACAAAGATTTCAAATGCAAAATTTGAAGTAGAAAAATTTGATAGAAAAAACAATTTCAGATTATAATAAGTAAAGGTGAAAGATTTGCTTGTACAATAAGAAGTGCACAAATTACTAGATTAAAATTCTAAAGACAAGAGCAATAAAGAGTAGAAAAAAATTAGACCAAGAGCAACAAACATAATTTTTTTGAATACTAAAAATAATGTGTTGTATAATATTATGAATAAGAATTCAATACTAAAACTATTGACAATATTGAAAAACTTATATATGACAGATTATTGATAAATTGACTATATTTAAAGTATAAATTTTATACTTTTTATATGAAAGATAGTATAAGTATTCTAGATCACTAGAATACTTTCAATAAGATTCTTTATGAATTGACAATTAATGATATCAAATTTGAAGATGAGATTTAAACTTTGCTGCTATTGACTTTATTACCTCTATTATTTGAAGATTTTGCCTCACTTTATAATATAAAAAATATACAATAGAATCAGAAGAGATAATTAATCATCTTTTATATAATAAGATAAGAAGGAAATAAAAAAAAATGAGGCTTTATATTCTAAATAATTATTCAAAAGAAAAAAAAATAGTAAAAAAAATGTAGAATAGAAAAAAATCCATATTAAAATATAAAGTGTAATTTGATATCTTAAAGATGAATTTCTATGAACTCTTATGATACAATTTACATCAAAATGTTTGATGGTATATATAATATATTGATTAATGCTTAATAATACCTTAATTTATAAAAATATTTGGTATTATCGACTCAATGAAATATAAATGGATAGTAGAAGGTAGAATTCTAAAAATTTCTTAAAGAACTTGTATTTTGGAAAAAAAATAAGAGAATTAGAAACCTATATAAACTTATTGGAGATATTATTATTAATAGAATTGCTATTATATCTAATCAAGAAAAATAATTAATGGATATAATTTAATTATGGCATACACAACTTGGTCATGTTAATAAGCAAGGATTTAAGGAACTTTATAAATACTAATTTTTAAAGAGAATATATTGTTATTAGATAGAATTTTTAAAAGATTGCATATTTGATAGCATTGCAAAATAAACTTTAATATTGCTATTGTATATATTGTATGTTTTTAAAAAAATATATATATATATATATATATATATATTCTCAAAACCTAAACTTAAATCCTAAATCTTAAATCTATATATATATATATATATATATATATATATGTCTTTTTCTCTAACATATCTTTATACAACATATTGTTTGATGGTATATAGAATACTATTAAATATATAAAAAAATTACAGTAATAAACTTGTAGATTATTTAAAATTCAAATTTTTTGAATATTCAACATATATTCATGTACAATATAAAAAAGATCAGAATTAAATCTTAATAGTTAAAAATTTATTGAATGGTATAAAATATAAGATATAATTATAAATTATGAAGATAAAATTTATTAAAGAACATATATGTTAAAAGCACAAATTCTACCAATATACAAGGATGCATATATAAGAGAGTATGGAATAAGATATCTCTTACTTCCACAACTTGTTACTTATAGGTAGTGGATACAACTTGAAGCACCTTATAATTGGTCCTTACAAGCTCCTATCTTAATAAGGATATCATCTTATCATTGATCCATGTAAGATGTCCTTTATTACTATTGGTTGCTTTTGGATTGACCTATAAATATCAAAAGCCATCAATTCTATCTACCATAATAAGATCTTCTTTTAATATTATTTCACACTTTAAATCTACCTATCACAATAAGATGTCTTTTTGTCTATACTCAAATAATCCATATTCCTATCTACCATATAATCTAAGCCATTACATCATCCATAATACTTTATTTAACCTTTAACTACTAATAACTTATTAAAATAAAGACTATTTACTTATTACATTGATTTTTCTTTCTTATTTATTTCAACACTCTTACTTTATAAGTGGTCTATTTCAAGCCTATTGCATTTGTTAATTTCACATGTCTATTTTTCATAAGTAATTTTATAAGCAAATTAGCCACATTGTCTTTTGTTACATAATATATCATATTTATCATCTCTTCTTCAATCTTTTTTTTTATAAAGCAATGTTAAATATCTATGTATTTGATACAAGAGTGGTATTTTGAAATCTTTGTAAATACAAGGCATCCTTAATTATTATACTAAATTTGAATTGCTTCTATTTGTATAAGTTTAATGTCTTCAAATATTTGTCTTATCTAACAAGCTTCTATTATATAGTAACTTGTTGTTATATATTCTACCTCTATGGTTGATCTTATAATAGTTGGTTGCTTCTTATAATTTCATGAAATAGCTTGTATTTCAACAAAGAACACATATCTTATGATAGATCTTCTATCATTTATATTTCTAATCCAATCCACATTACAATAACCTTACAAATCAATGTTATTACTACCAAAGCACAATTTGAACTTTAATTTGCCTTTCAAGTACCTTATAATTTTTTTTACTACCATTCAATATATAAGACTAGTTTTGGATATGTATTGACTCATAACATTCATTGCATATGTAAAATCTACTTTGTTGCAACTATTGTATACATAAATGAACCAACCGCTACCTTGTATGAAACACCTTCTATTTCATCTTTAACTTCTGCAAATTCTTCATCAATTTCAAGTTGGCTTTAAGTGGAGTACCAATAGGCTAATATGTGAGGGTAAAATTCACTCCTCAATCCAAGTTATAAGGTGGCCTCAATTAAGAATTGCTTATAAATTGTAGTGTAAAGTATAAGGAGCAATAAACTACAATGAAGGAGAAGAACAACACAAAACATCTAAAATATGTGCAATTAAGTAATTGCACACTACAAAACTAGTCACAGTTTGTTCACTAGATTTTCACCTATTAAAAAGTGAAAGTAAAAAGTAAAATATATATTTTCAAGTAGATAATTTTTTTATCTTTCCAATGATATAAAAAACATGTAAATCTAAATTACTCTAAGTAAGTTATGATAATTCAAAGTTAGAAGGTAAATAATGGAAAAAATTAAGTAGAAATTTTTACCTCAAGGATAACTTGTTAAAAGATCATGGGTTCAAACCTCACCAAGGCTCACAAGTAGTGTATATGGGTGTCCTAGAGAGGCCACGAGGCCTTAGTCTTATCCTCCTACCTACATCCAAGGTGCCACAATCCATATGGGATTTGTGCACCTCCCTTCCTACAAGGACTACACTAGCTGCTGGTCCTCCTATTTTATACTAGTAGAACTAATAATTTTGCATTTTTGACTTCACCATGGTGTTTAAAAACACCCTATTAGCCTAGGAACCTTGTATGGGCTTCAAATCTTGCTCCATTTCTTCATAATGGGTGGTAAAACTCATTTTTACCAAAGTCTTCAAAATTGCTCTAAAAATTCTTAATAAATTCTAAATAAATTCTAAAAATCTCTATAATATTTCTAAGATGATAATATCAATTTAAGACTATTTTATTCTACCTTGGAAATTTTTTATAATAATAAAATCAATAAAAATCAACTCAAAATCCTATTTTCTACAAAAATAATTAAAAAGACATGAGATTTCTTTCTCATGCTTCTTCTACCTACTAAATAATATTTATAGGTTTTTAATGAGTAATACATGTAGTTAGAAGGCCAATGTAGACATTGGTCTCAATAACTAACTCTTAATACTTAATAATAAATAAAAATACTAAACCAATTAAAATAATTGCCTCCAAGATTTACTAAGACTCCGTTTTTATAACTTTTCTTTCAATAAGACTTTTATATTTATAAATACTTCTAAATTCTAATAAACACTTAAATAGTTAAAAAAATCTCTCTAACCATAGTACTTTGTATAACTAAATGATTTAAGACTATATTTTTAATCAATCCACCAATTAAGATCTTTTGGTGGGACATTCATAGTTGGACAAATAAGACATATTTACAATGTCACAAGATATATTTGTATTCAATCTATTACAATTAAATTCTAATCAAGTAATAGAAAAAAAAGATTAGACTCAAAATCCTATAGTTCCATTATAGAAATAAATCAAGATGGAAAAGAATCAAGACCTAGTTCTTTTTAAATGGATCCTGATAAAGAAGCCTCTCCAAATTCTAAACCTATAATTTTCTTGGTTCAACCAAGGGATTTTTCCATTGAAATTCTAAAAGAATTGCAAGTAGCTTCTATGCCTCACAATTTCTCAATCTTTAAAGTGACTGTGGATGACAATCCAACAACACACATAGACAGGTTCATGAAACTTCTTACAACATGTTTGATAACTAATCTTAGATATTATCTTGTAAGGTTTCTGAGCATAGTAAAAGATGGAGCTTATGAATGGTATAGAAATCATTTCTCTCAAATCTTTAAAAATTGAGACATATTCATGAGAACATTCTTAAAGAATTTAGATAAAAAATGGAGCAAAGTAACTTTGTCACGACCCTTTTTTCTTTGAGATAAGGAAAAGAGGAGAAGATTGACAAATATATTTGGTGATTTGAATTAAAAATATAATAATTTATAAGAATTCTCTTCATAGATGATATTCTCACCCATTTTTTTATCTAAGGATTCAACAACGAGGGTACAATTAGAAAAATCTTCAAAAGAAGGCCAAAAAACTTAAAAAATTCCAAAAAGATAGCATGCATAATTGAAGATATTGACAAACAATAAGAAATGATGTAGAAGAAGAAAGACTATAGAATTCCAAGTTTTATACTAATCTATATTCAAAATATGAATAAGTCTCAAAGATATCTTTACGGAATTGTGAAAAATCAATTCCAATCTATAAACCATTACCTTCACCATTAGAGGTTAAACTACCACCTATCCTCTTAGAATTGATATATCCAAAGGATAAAAATAGATAGAAGGAAAAATTTAAAATTAAAGTCTTTCAAAACCAAAAAGAATTCCAAAATAAGTTGGCACAATAGATAAAAGTCATACAAGAACAAATAACCTTATTAATTAAGGGCCAAAATCCAAATCAAGTTGATAGAATCTGATAGGCATACTTTATGTTTGTGGTATACTCAATGTAATCAATCAAGGCATACTAGCCAATTTTGTTCAAATCTACAAAATGATTAATATAATCTTAGATAATAACAATCTTATATCTCCTTTCATAAAAGCCAAATCAATGTAGGGTCTAATTCTCATCTACTAAGCTATGATTATTCTAATCAAGGTTTTAAAAATCAACCAAGACCAAGGTAGGAAGTACATCATCTTTGTAGTAAAAAACACCCACTTGGTAGTTGTTGGATAGAAAATAAAATTATTTGTGAGAATTGTGGAAGAAACCACCCTATAAGCATATGAATGTAAATTGATAAGGTAATTTTCTTAAATTTTTTATAAGCAAATTATCATCAACAAGCTCAAGATTATTTGAGAGAGGCAAGAAATCAAAGTTTTAACATTATTTTAAAACTTCCAAATCTATTTTATGATTGTAATAATAACAGTTAAAATTAACATCCTTCATCAAGTTTAAATATTAAGTACGGATTCATTTCTCTAAATAGTGGACACTCTCAACATGGCCATCAATATGATAGTCAAGGCTCTTAAGATATAAAATTTGTAAACTAAATCAATTGTAGAATGATTGGAGAACAAGCTTCTACTTCATTTGTAATAATCCAGCCTCTACTTCCTAAATCAAACTTGATTATATAAAAATTGCTCCAATCTAAGATACAAACACCACCTATGATGCAAGCCTTGGCAGTTATGACAACATCTAGGTACTTTAATCCTCTCCTTTCTATTTCAATTGAAAATAAGAATTGTTTAGAAGATTCTTTTTATTTTATAAATTTAAATGAAGCTACAAAAGAGATAATGGCTAATATTAGAAATTCTAAGAAATTACCTCAAGTCCTTGAATCCAGCTTGAATAGAATATCAAGGATCTTGAAGGAAGATATTAAAATAGATAAATTTTTTTTTAAAGAAGAGTCGAAAGGACTTAAAATCCCGACCTTAAATTTAATCCTTCAACTCAACTTAATGGCAAAGATCAAATCAAGTCATATGATTTATGAAAGGATTTAAAAAAAATTATTGTAGATATTATAATTGCTCAATTATTAGAGGTTTTTTTTTGAATAAGAAGAAGCTTTAAAATGAGCCTTCTTATTAAAAGATGAAAATAATCTAAAACAAAAATCCCAGGTCATATAAGAAAAATTCAAGTAGCACAAAAGGTGAAGGCAATTGAGCTGGAAGTCTCTATAGTAGATAAAATCATATCCTATACTATTATAAATAGGAGTATTAGTTTGAATATTATGCCAATGAGAATTATGGAAAAATTAGGACTTAGTATCATTGGTCCCTCTCTAATTGTGATTAATATGGCTAATCAAAGCCAAGATATATCTTTGAGATAAATTAGTGGTTGTAGGATGATGATTAAAGATAAAAAAAATTCCTTCACTTTTCATGTGCTTCACATGTACCTCAGTAAAAATTCATATCTATTACTTCTAGGTAGATCTTGATTAAAGGCAGCTAATGCAAAAATTGATTGGAGAGGTAAAAAGCCCCATATTATCTATGGGCCATTAAAAAACCTAACTAAAATCCTTATTCAATCTTAAGAATTGTCTTCAATCAAAACCTCATCTCATTCTTCAAAAGATGAGATTTTAAATCTTTAATTATAGAAGAAGTTCAAAACAAAGGTTAGATTTGTTGATTTGATAGAAAGTGAGGGAATTCACTCAAGAATGGTCCAATCAACTTCATTAGGATATATGGGCCTTGGACTTTATAATTGAAAAGATAATACAAAATTCACTCAATTGTTGAAAAATCATCATACTTCAAGTAATGATAAAGGTGTAAGTGTTAATTACATAGTTGATTTTGCCACTTGGCAAAATTATAAAGAAGAAGTGGATTTAGCAACTCTAATAGATGACATTAAGTATTAAGATGCCATTGGAGTAAACTTTGATGGCACTCAAGTTCATGAATTAGAAATTTTTTTAAAAAAAGACGATCTTATTCCACCTTTATAATTTAAACAAACTTCCAATAGTCTTATTGTTGGAAATAATGTGACCAACTACCTACAAATATCAAATAATTGGTATAAAAGATCTATAGAATAATCTCATGTGAATAACCTTGATTACAAGTTGATGGATGTATCTTTAGAGAATGAAGATCCAAGATTAATTAAAATTGGAATTCAATTGACACAGAATGAGTTATTAAGTTATAAATTATTTATTATAGAATATAGGGATGTATTTACTTGGTCTTATAAAGACCTCAAGGGCATACCTCTCAAAGTAGCCCAAAATTATATTCCACTTCTTCCTAATTTAATTTTTGTGAGACAAAATAGAAAGAAGAATGAATCCTAACTTATAACTACTTATCAAAGCTGAACTAAAAAAACTCCTCCAAGTCGGATTTATTCAACCTATGGAAATTATAGATTGGATCTCACTAATGGTGTTAGTTAAGAAGAAAAATGAGAAACTTTGAGTATATATAGATTATAGGAAGCTTAATAAGTGTATCCAAAAGGATCACTTTTCCCTCCCATTTATAAACACCATCCTAGAATAGGTGGCTGAGTATAAATTATATACATTTATGGATGGATATTTAAGTTACAATCAAATTTCTATAGCTCCAAAGGATCACCACAAAATAGCCTTTACTACACCTTGGGGCACCTTTATCTATATGGTCATGCCTTTTAGACTTTTGTGAGCCAAAAATTTATTGCCTCACATTAGTTTAGCTTAAAAAATTTTAAAAATTTTAAAAAGTTGAAGATTTAGAGTTAAAAGGATAAATTAGAGAGTTAGTGTGATTAATTAATAAAAATAGTAGTTGGAGAAAAAAAATCAAAAAAATAAAAAATAAAAAAAATTTACTTAAAATAATAATTATTTTGAAGTTGATATTTTTGTGTGAAAATGTGATAGGAAAGAGCCCTAAATTAAGTTCTTGTAATCTCCTATAAGTGTGAGTTTGGGATTTAAAAAAAAAAAAAAAAAAAAAAAAAATCAAAGGCAAGTCTTGGCAATGGGTCTCGACGACTATTGACCACGGTGTTGTTAAGGAGGTGCGGTGTTGGATAGAGAGAATCTGCCTTGGAAAAAAATTGGATTCCTAGTTGCTATTAGAACTAGCAAGGAACATGGGAGGAAGCCATGCAAGTTTCTTGTATACTTGTACGATATTTTTTTAAGCTTCCATATGATACTATGTAATATATTTATATTATACTTGTATAAAACTTATATAAATATAAAATATAATCCTATATATTATATATGTATAATATTTATATAAATATTTATATAAATACTTTATATAATATTTGTAAAATAAATATATAAATATTTAATATAAATATAAGTATTTATACTTATATAATATATATAAGTAGAATATATATATATTCAATTATACCTCAAAATACAATTGCATATGAGAAATACAAGTTACACAACTAACTAAAACTAAATAAATTACTAAAAATTCATCTAAATATCAAATCAAGCGCGCATATAGTTTATGAAAAGCTAATAATACATCGTAAAATCTAACAAAATTTCACAACCAAAGGTCTTACCATTTAAAAGTTATGACTAATTGAAGTAGATACTAAAAATTTCCAACAAACCCTCAAACTCTGGCAACAATTTGCTATCTTGTCACTTCACAGCTTATAAAATTTCCATGGAAGCTCCAAATATGTTGGTTTTTATCTTCATGGAAAGCTTACATAAGCTACTATAAGCATTAAATATACCAAAAAGATTGAAGAGACTGTCGAATTCAGATAGTTGAACAAAGTCTCTGCCTCTCTTTGTCAGGTGGCAACATACCCTTTTTCATAGTCAAGCTCATTGCTCTTTCTTTCCAATTCTAAATGCTTCAAGAAATAGCTTGATAGAAAGCTAGTACACTTTTCCACACTTTCTACAAATTTTACTCAGAAAAAATTGAAATCAAACTTACAATAGCAGCTCAAAGTTTCTACCTTCACTTCTCGATAGCAATAGACCTCATTCCACTAAAATAAGCGTAATTTTTCACTCATGACTCCAAAACAAGCAAGTGAGTAGGCTTTGGAATTAAATTTTAATTTAGCTTCAATAAACTTGGAGCTATCCTCCTCCAAAACTTGTACATTCAAAATTAAAAACTGGTCCAATAAGAGGAGCATCCTCCCCTTTCCCTCCATATCAGCCCATGTCACGTCCACATAGGCAGCTAAAATCCTACTGGATAGGCATAATTTTTCCCATATTCTTTTCTTTTATTCCTTACAAGAGATCACACTGTCGTACTATAATTGCTTATAATATATAAAAATTAACTAAAATATATAATATTTTCAAAGATTCTAATATGTGTTAGAATGATTAGAAAAGTAAATTAAAGAGAGTTGGTGTAAGAAACTTTATTATAGATTTTTATTTAATTTGATTATGGAGTTTAAATTAAATAGGATCTAAATATTTAGTATAAAGCCTTGAGAGGCAATGGGGTCCAAAGAAGAAGAATTAAACTATTAAAAGGCCTATGTGGAAGGATGAAGACAAAGTGAGCATGAATGAAAGCAAGGGGTGAAGTTCTTCATTCCTATTGGTCAATGGTCATGCCCAATAGGCTTTGAGGAAGCTACTTGCAAGAAGAACAAGGGTTTTGGCAACTTGAAGGAGGCCATTCAAAAATCAAAGACTAGGATTAGAAAGCTTGTTTTTTGAGGTACAATTTTGGTATAAAAATTGAGAGATTTGAAGTTATTATGAGGGAAGAGTAGGCGCTTGAAGTTAAGGTGTACAAATAGTACCTACTGTCACTCTTTTGAGGATTTGAGGAGTTATATAAAAGCTTTTGGAGATCGGAAGGTGCGGCTAGAGAGGTGATTTCAAGCTCTACAACTGATATAGAAAATTTTCTAAATTTAGAATACTAAAGAAGGAGATAGTGAGAATCAAAGATAGTAGATTGAATTCCAAGGCAGTAAGTAGGTCATTTTGTTGATAGTGATGGATTTTGCCATATCTTGAGTTTCTGGATGAATTTTTATCTAAATATTTCCAAAAAGATAAATATTTGTGCTAAAAAGCTATAAATCTAAGTTTTATAGCATTTGGATATTTAGTTTGTGAGATATAAAGAGTTTAGTGCACAAATATTTATAAACAAGGGTTTGAAGCTACTGTTAGGATTTTCATAATATCTAAAGATTTATAAAGAATCAATGGTTGAAATTTGTTGTGCTAGTTTTCAAAAGCACATCAGTACTTTATATAAATTTGAAGCAGATTTGAACGGTTAGATTAAGAGTTATAGATTATTGAAATTTGGAAAAAAATTCTCCTCTATGGATGAATGAGGCTTTAGAATATTTTGTTATAGTTTGAGTGTTTTGTGAATTAAGGCTTATGTATTGGATGTAATAGCCCTAAAAGAAAGACTTTTATAAAAATTTGAGGATTTTATTATTTTGGATCTTGGTTGAGTATTTAGTGGCAACCAAAAGCTTAGCGCTTTCTTGAGGCAGATTCTCTCTACCACAACAACGCTACCTCAAAGTCAAGAAGAAAGGTAAAATAGTCTTTATCTTTCTTCCAACTACAAAAGAATCTACTTTAAGATAAAAGTAAGATAAGAAGAAAACAAATAGCCATCCTAATTTACTAATTAAGTGGCTAAAATAAATCCTTCCCTTAAAATATCTTCCAAAATAGTGTCTAGCACTCACACATGTAAGAACTCAAGAATTCGATGAAGCAATGAAGTGATGAAGACTGCCCGCCATTTTCTAATTAAGTGGTTGAGGGGGCCTTGAAGCCAAAGGTGATGACCAAGCTCATTAGATATACGGGTCACCATCTGACTCTCATTATTATTTTCAAAACATCCCTCAATCACTAGTTGGTGTCATCTGGAAAACATAGAATCTACCTCCAATACAATCACCAAAATTCTTGATTCCAGTTGTAGACTTGACAATGAACATTACTAAGGATTTGAATTGAAATAAGGTCTAATGCGATGGCTAGAAGGCTCAACTTTATCTAACACATGCCTTTGAGATATTGAAGGCTATGTTAGTTGAATCGATTCATCTAGTAAGAGAAATTCTAAATCCTCTGATTCTTGTGAGTCCATGCTACCAACAATAAGATAACATGCATGAAACTTAATAATTCAGTTCCATAGCAAGATTGCTTTTGCCCTCTTTATATGAATCCATATAATTTCTGCAAGAAGCTTTTAGTAGCTTCCTCAAAAAGCTTGTACTCTCAACAATTTCTTCTACAAGCCTTCCATTTCATCCATATTGCTTATCCTTTGAGATTAACGCCCACACATAGATAATGACAATAAATAAAAAATATATAATATTTTTACATATTGCATGTAAATACACGATGCCATGCATCCCTTCTAAACCTATACATCCTCTGGTATGTGCCAAGTTTAATCCTCTTCATCCTCTATTCCAATTTGTATCTCACCTTGTAGCATTTTTTTATTTTCTGATAGAATTAAGAACTCTTCAAGAGCATTGGTGTGAAACTTTCCATCCCTTCTTCTATATGCTTTAATTCTTTTGCATGCTATTGAAATCCTCAATAAGGTTCCATCCAACTCTCAAAGCAAATAGGAGACATTAGTATGCACTTTAACCACTACATATGGTCCTAACCATCTTCATGCAAATTTCCTCATTATGCTATGTTGATGTTCTCATGTACTATCAAACACCAACATCCAATCATCTTCTTCAATTTTCTTAGACCTCAATTTGTGGATATTATCAAATCTCTCTTTATTGTCTAATCTAGCAGCCTTAAGCCTTTCATTAGTATGCACTTTAACCACTACATATGGTCCTAACCATCTTCATGCAAATTTCCTCATTATGCTATGTTGATGTTCTCATGTACTATCAAACACCAACATCCAATCATCTTCTTCAATTTTCTTAGACCTCAATTTGTGGATATTATCAAATCTCTCTTTATTGTCTAATCTAGCAGCCTTAAGCCTTTCTAGTACTATTTGTATATCTTTAGATAATCTCCCAAGTTGTTGAATACGAAGTTCTAATAGCTTTTCTCTTGTAATATCATCTTTTTGAGACAAAAATATCC
>JAWRVF010001409.1:0-71943 GCA_036785485.1 Physcomitrellopsis africana | reverse complement strand
CTCTATTTGAAAAAAGATCACCGATTTTGAACAACTTTGAAACTTTTTTGGAAGCATTTGCAGAAGCATTTGGCGAGCATGACAAGGCTCGGTGGGCTACAACAAAAATTCGATCACTACGACAAGTGACTCGCTCTGCATCAGTCTATGCATCGGATTTCAGGCAATTGGTATGCGACATCAATTGGGATGAAGAAGCATTGATGAGCCAATTCTATTGGGGTCTAAGGGACGACGTGAAGGATTTGTTATTATCTCTTCCTGATCTACAAACGCTCAATAAAGCCATTAGCCAAGCTGTAAAGTGTGATAATCGCCTATTTCAACGTCGCCAAGTTCAACACTCCACACAATATAAAAGTCATCATGGTACAATTATATTGGCAAGTAGCCTAAATTCACAAGTGGAGACAAAAGACAAGCAGATTGATGCGGTACGTGTCAAATCCCTTACTTTAGAAGAAAAGAAGCAGTGTATGGAGAAAGATTTGTGTTTTTATTGCGGTAGAGAAGGCCATAGAGCTAGAAACTATCCGAAGAAGCAAAATGGACACAGCATCAAGAATAGAGGTGCATTTGTTCAGGAAAACAAGGATGCCCAGCTACAATAAGAACCATGCGGCTGGACAAATCAAAACCAGGTTCCTCTCTTTCTACTCAACCTGCCCGTTGTTTTACAATTCTTTTATCTTTTGGTCCTCAAAAACTAAAAACCTTAGCCTTATTAGATTCAGGAGCATCTGCTTGTTTCTTAGACCAAGAATTTGCTAAGCATCACAAAATTCTCCTAGTACAAAAATTCAAACCTATTCACGTAGAAGTAATAGATGGACGACCTTTATTATCTGGTAGTGTCACCCATAAATCAGAACCTATAGAAGTGACGTTTAAAGACCACAGTAGTAATATTATTTTTAACATTATTAGCATCCCATCAAATCCTATTATTCTTGGTCTTTCTTGGTTGGAAAAATATAATCCATCTATAAATTGGAGGTTGTGGAGGATAACATTTCCCATAGAACAACCTGAGGACAAGCCTAGAAGAAGATCCCAAACCAAAAAATCCTTGTTCATTGGAGTAAGAATGTTTGTAAGATTGTATAAGGAAGGCACACCATTGGTCATTTATGCGGCTCCAACTAGTGGAGAGTAGATTTCAACAACAGGAATATCAGAACAATACAAGGATTTTGAAGACGTGTTCCAAAAGAAGAATGCAGACATGCTACCAGAACATCGACCATATGATTGTGCCATAGAATTGCAAGAAGGAGCACAACCGCCTTTTGGCCCAATCCACAACCTATCGCAGACGGAGTTGGCTGAGTTGCGGAAATACATTGACGAGAATCTAGCCAAAAACTTCATTTGTCATTCAAAATCGCTAGTTGGAGCACCAATCTTCTTTGTGAAGAAGAAGGATGGCTCACTACGGATGTACGTGGACTATCAAGGTCTCAACAAAGTGACAAAGAAGAATCGCTATCCATTACCTTTGATCTCTAGTCTTCTGGAACAACTTGGACGTGCAAAGATCTTTACAAAGATTGATTTAAGGGGAGCTTACAACCTTGTGCGAATCAAAGAAGGAGACGAATGGAAGACAGCTTTTTGTACAAGGTATGGTCATTTTGAATATAATATCATGCCATTTGGTCTTACCAATGCTCCGGCGGTTTTTCAACACATGATGAATGATATTTTTTGAGAATATCTAGATGATTTTGTTGTCATTTATCTCGATGATATCTTGATATTTTTTGAGAATGAAGAAAAGCATAAGAAGCACGTTTGTTTGGTACTCAAAAAACTATGCGAGCAAGGACTCTACGCCAAGTTGGAGAAGTGCTTATTTCATCAAACTGAGATGGAGTTTTTAGGATTTGTTGCGACTACGGAAGGCTTGAAGATGGATCCCAAGAAGGTGGAAGCAATTGTGTCCTGAGAAGTTCCAAAGACGATTAGAGACGTACAATGTTTTCTCGGCTTTGCTAACTTCTATCGGATCTTCATCAAGAATTATTCTGAAGTTGCTGCTCCACTCACTCAATTAACATGTAAGGATAAGCTAGAATGGGGATCTCTAGCGGAAAAAGTATTTCAAAATCTTAAAACGGCATTTACTACGGCTCCAATCTTGGTACACCCAAACTTTGTAAAGGCTTTTTATTTGGAAACCGATGCTTTGGATTTTGCTTTAGGAGCCATACTTTCACAGATGGGCATCGATAATAAACTTCATCCAGTTGTATTCTATTCACGGAAATTTCCTGCGGCTGAGATCAACTACGAGATTCATGATAAAGAACTCCTTGGTATAATGGATTCTTTCCAAGAGTGGCGTCACTTCCTCAAAGGAGCTGCGCATCCAGTATCGTGTTGCAGCACGTTTATATAGTGAAAGGTATAGATAAGAGCAATTTATATTTAATACTTGATTATCTTAGTTCAATAGGAACTTAAGATACTTAAAAAAAGTATTATGGAAGCCTCTTAGATTATTTTCTTGTTTTAATAGCTAACAGATAAAAGTTAGTTGTTAAAGTTTTCTTCTAGGCTATACAAACTCTTTTACTGATTTTGAAAAGCCATAAGTTAATTAGAATAGGATAGAAAAGGAAAATAGTTATTATGGTTGATATTAAGATTAAGTTGAAAATAGGATTTAACTTAAAAATCCTTAAATTTAGTTGAATTGATATCCAAAGAAAGACCGGATATGAGACAGGGTTGAAATCGGACCTCTAGGGACAAAAATGACTGCCGAAGGCAAGAGAGGGGGACATTTGAAGATCGGCAATTTGGATTGAATAGCTAGCTTAAAAGGGGTTCCAAGGGCATTTAGCTTGCAACCATAGAATTTTGGAGGACTTAGCAATTGCTATTCGAAGTCAAGATTTGTATTGGTGATTTGGGTTTTTATATAAGACAATGATGGCTTGCATTGTTGAGTGATTCGTAAAATCTGTAAAGCATCTATGGTTCAGAATTTGATATTGTTTGGATTGTTGGGTGTGCTAAGTGTATACAAAGTGTTGTATTAATCTAGTGATGCAATCAGGGGATATTTGAGTTTTGATACAAAGGGTTGTCAGAAGTTGGCAGTTTAAGGTTGGATAGGATTTTTGTGATAACTAAAGATCCACAGTTTGGATCAACATAATTTTTGGTATGCTAATAGAAGACTTGTAGGTTGAACTACACATCAAGTTTGAGCGGAAGTTAACGGTGAAAGAAGGAGAAATCACCATTGGAATTTCTGCATAAATCTTCAAGTTGGCAGCCGAGCATCATTAGTGTGCTTTTTGGGCGTTTTCTTGCAATTTGTAAGTTGGATTGGACTAAGTTTTTCTAGACATGTAAAAGGCTTATACAAGCATGTGCGCGCAAAATTTCACACTAAGTGGACGGTTCGATTAAAAATTATAGCTTGTTTAAGCTCACTAATTAGGGTTAGGACTTATAAATAAAAATAAAAATTGCTTATTTATAAAGGAAATAAGGTAATTGGGATATATGTAAGATTGATTTTACTAAGAGGAGTGTTTTTAAAGACTTTTGAATTGAAGCTCAAATTATATTCCTTATATATGGGTGAAACCTATTAGGATTTCTTGAGTATTCTGGTCACTTTCACCTTCTTGACCAGGTTTGGAGTTTCCAAAAGGACCTTAGCCGGTAGGCGACATACGGATCACAAGAATCTGGAATATTTCATGTCTGCTCAGGTTTTAAACTGTCGTCAAGCTCGATGGAATATGTCGCTATCTAGATTTGACTTCGTTATTACTTATCGGCCTGGAAAGCAGCAAGGACTATCCGATGCCTTATCAAGAAGATCATATCTTGCACCGAAGATTGGAGAAGTAGCGCTTGATCAGCAATGTACGACATTATTAAAGCCAGAGCAATTTAGGATTTGTGCTGTTGTGGTGCCAATTGATGCTGACTTCCTCAACCAGGTACGTGCTGCAATCATTGAAGATCCAATAGTCCTTGATATTAAGCAACGTATCAATGATGATAAGTTTAAGATTGAAGGAGATCTCTTATACTTTAAGGAGCGGCTATATATCCCAAAAGGGCCAGTATGACTTCGAGTCCTTCAATCTCGTCATGACTTTCCTACTGCGAGACATTTCGGATTCAACAAAACATTAGAATTCATTTCCCGAGATTTCTGGTGGCCCCAAATGTGGAAGGATGTGAAGGATTTCATCCTCTCTTGTGACATTTGTTCAAGATCCAAGAACCCTCGACATCGCCCTTATGGACTTCTACAGCCATTACCCATTCCGTGCCGTCCATGGTCTTCAATTTCCATGGACTTTATTACAGATCTGCCGCCATCGAATTCATTTGACAGCATCTTTGTTGTGGTGGATTGACTTACAAAGATGGCACATTTTATCCCTTGCAAGAAGACATTGTCAAGCGAAGATACAGCAAGGCTCTTCCTTGATAATGTATATCGATATCATGGTCTATCAGATGATATCGTGTCGGATCGAGGAACCCAATTTGTATCAAAGTTTTGGTGATCTTTTTTTAAGATATTGAAGGTAGACATCAAGCTTTCTTCGGCATTCCATCCTCAAACTGACGGCCAAACGGAACGGGTGAATCAAGTTTTGGAACAGTATTTACGATGCAGCATCAACTATCAGCAAGATGATTGGATTGCATATCTACCGCTAGCCGAGTTTGCATATAACAACACCCTTCATGGGTCGACTCAAAAAACACCATTCTTTTTCAACTATAGGTACCATTCAAAGCTCGATCTATTGAGTCCGTCAGCGAATAACAACCCAACAACTGAAGGATTGGTGCAATAGCTATCGGAGCTTCAAACCACATTGAAGCTTCAATTGCAATTTGCCCAAGAGTCTTATAAAGCATCTGCGGATAAATTTTGGAATCAGGCATCTAATTTCAAAATTGGAGATAAAATATGGCTGCTTTGATGGAATATCAAGACCAAGCAGCCATGTGATAAGTTGGACTACCAAAGATTGGGACCATTTGTTATCCAGAAGCAGATCAATCCTGTGGCGTACCGCTTAGAGTTACCAACTGCTATGAAGGTACACCCTGTCTTTCATATTTCTCTGTTAGAGCCTTATTGGAAATCGTCTTTTCTTGGAAGAGTGCAATATCCGCCACCTAGTATAAAAATTGAAAACAACAAAGAATATGAGGTAGAAAGATACTAGATTCACGGCAAAGATAGAATAAATTAGAGTACTTTGTGCATTGGAGCGGCTACGATATTAATGAAAGAATATGGGAACCTGCCAAAAATCTTGCCAATGCATCACAAAAGGTACAGGAATTCCATCGACGATATCCCAATAAATCAAAAGCTGATCATTAACGACAGCTGGAATATATTGCAGAGACTATGTGACAAATTTTTGATTTCCTACGTTTGTGAGTATACATCTCAAATGGCTTCTCGGAGACCTCGAAGCTAGAGGAAGGAGGTGATGTCAAGGACATACTTGTTAGAACCTTCTAGAACATTCTAGAAGTTTCTAGAACTCTCTAGAACCTTCCAAAGCCTTCTAATATCTTCCTAGTGTCAAGGACATACTTGTTAGAACCTTCTAGAATATTCTAGAAGTTTCCTAAAACTCTCTAGAATCTTTCAGAGCCTTCTAATATCTTCCTAGTTAGTAGAAGTTACTTGAAAAGCTTCCTAGATAGGAGTATATATTGGAGTCGAGGCTGAAGAGTTCTTCAATCTCGACAACACATCTTTTAGAGCTCTAGCTCACCTCTCTGGTGTTGTTTTTGTACTCATCTGATTAATCTAGTTCCTGCCAGTTCTTCTTGAACTTCTTGTTTAGACTTCAAGTCTATATTCTGTATCCGTGATATTAATCCAGTTCCTGCCAATTCTTCTTAAACTTCTTGTTTAGACTTCAAGTCTATAGTTTGTGTCTGTGACAGGTAGCTGAAAAGAAGATTCAAAATCTACGACAAGGATAACATTTAGCTATAATTTATGCCGTAGGATTTTAACAACTTATTTGTGATCTTGATTGGAATGATAAGGCTTTTATGACTCAATTTTGTTATAGCCTAAAGGACAATATAAAGAATCTATTGATCACAATATCAAGAGTTGAAAGCTTAGAGGAACTGATAGGTCAAGCCATTACTTGTGACAATCACATATTTGAGTTACAACTACCTATTTGAGTTACAACAAGAGAGGTGATCAATTTTCAGCAATATTTATCAAGATATGTCTGTTACATCTTTAAGAGTATCAGAGAAGCCATTAACATATCTAGAACCTTTGCAGATTGATGCGACTCAATTCAAGCCATTAATATCGGCAATAAAGACTAAATGTCGGCAAAAAAATTTATATCTATATTGTAGAAGATCTAATCACAAGACAACAAATTATCCAAATAAGTCTAGAGAATTCAAGGGACGAGGTATAACATTTGAATTGGAAAGGTCAGAAAACAAAGACGTCCAACTATAATAGGGATCTTGCGGTTGGATACTTTCAAATCTAAAGTACCAAAAAAAGATCTTTTCTTACCTCTGGACTTGATATTCTGTTTTATACTTCCTGTATATATAAGAATATTAAAACAAGAGATTTTTGCTAAAGTCCTTTTAGATACTAGAGCCTCAACATACTTTATAAATAAAATTTTTGCAATCAAGCATAATCTAGTATTTGTAAGTCTTTTTTAGATTTTCAACTCATACAATACAAACTTTGTTTGTTGCAGGTCTAAGTTATAGATATTTGAATAAAGTTGTAAATCCTTACTTTATTGATTAAAAATATTAAAAGATATTAATGTGAACCTCATATCTTGATTAATTCAATATTAGACTTGATTGAATTATTGGTCCGAATTACTATAGTTTTGCATGCTTTGACTTTATCTTTGATTTATAGGCATATAATGATTTTTAATTTATAATCCTATAAGTGGATTTTGAGTTTGTTGATTATTGGAATAGTCATAAAATATGTTGAATGGTCATAGCTTTGTATTAAGATTTTGTTGCCTTGCATCCCTCCTATAATTCTTGTCTTGTAATGAGTAATTTCTTGGTGGTGGATTCAAGAATATAATCTTGTTTGGACATCTACACATATCAATAGGATAATTCTCTCTATAATTTTTACAAAGTATGCAATTTTCTATCCAACAATTTTTAGATGCATAATTTTTTTTTGTAGAAGTTATAAATTTCAAATCTCTACTTAGACGACCTTCAAAACATTGATTTATATTGTAAATCATGAAATTGACTCACTAGTTGTTTTGGGATAAAAAAATATATTTAGAATATTAAAATTAAAATTTTTAAGTGAAGATGTGTTTAGAAGATATTAAATGAAGGAAAATAGTATTAGTAGAGAAGAAATAGAATCTTAATAAGTCTTAGAGATAATTATCTTAATTGATTTAATATTTTTGTTTAATTGTAAAAATTAATATTTTATTACTGAGACCAATATCTACATTGGCCTTCTATCTACATATATTATTTATTCAAAATATATAAATATTATTTAATAGATAGAAGAAGTATGAAAAAAAAAACTTCATATCTTTTTAATTATTTATATAAAAAATAAGATTTTTAGTTGATTTAAATTAATTTTATTATTATAAAAAATCACCAAAGTAGAATAAAATAGCTTATAATTGATATTATCATCTTAAAAATATTATAAGATTTTTTAGAATTTATTTAAATATTATTTATTTAAAAAAATTTATGATTTTTTAAAAAATAATTGTGAAGACTTTGATAAAATTGAGTTTTACCACCTTGGAAGCCATTATGAAGAAATGGAGCAAGATTTGAAGGCCATACAAGATTCCTAAGCTAATTAGATATTTTTTAATATCATAGTGAAGTCAAAAATATAAAAAGATTAATTCTATTAATAAAAAATAGAAAGACCAATATTTAATCTAGTCTATGAGAGATTATAAATTGGACCAAATAGAGGTTGAGCTCCATCTTGTAATTCAATTATACAATCATAAGGACAATACTCTAATAACATGTCTGCTTCTTTCTTCTCAAATACATTTTCAAATTCATGGTATTGATTGGAAATATTTTACTTGATTTGTCTAGTTGGACCATTTATTGGAGTAGCATGCAATGCAAATGTAGCCCCTTTCTATGCTGCCTACATAAACACTTTAGCTCCAAAAAACAAAATAGCACCTCATTTTTTCTTTTGATATTTTGATCTAAAAAAAAAAAATTTATAAATTTCAATCAAAATGAAGATTTTGTAATTTAAACTAAGGAATTCCAGTGTCAATAGGATTTTTTGGACAACAAATAATATTAAAGACAATGTATGATACTTGATCCCCTAATACCACTTTTAATGCTTGTATTTCTTCAATAACATCTCCTAATACAAAGTTTTTTTTATCAATAATTTCAACAAGTGGAATATGAATTCAAGGCATGAGGTATAATATTAATAACTTCAATAAGTGGAATTTAGAAAAGTTGAAAAATAAAGATGTCTAGTTACATTAACAATCTTATAGTTAGATACATTCATCTCTAAATTACCAAGATTTAGGATTTAGGATTTAAGGTATTATACCTCATGCCTTGAATTGAAGTGGAATATGAATATTTCAAATATTATATCTCATGTCTTGAATTCTCTAGACTTGTTTGGACAATTTGCTATCTTATAATTAGGTCTTTTATAATTTAAAAATAGATTCTTTTATCAATATCTAATCTTCTCTCTTGATGTTAATGGCTTGAATTGAGTTGTATCAATCTACATAGATTCAAAATATATTAATGGCTTTTTTAATGTTCTTAAAGATGTAACAAACATATCTTGATAGGCATTGTTAAAAATTAATTGCCTCTCTTGTTGCAATTTAAGTAGGCAATTGTCACAAGCAATAGCTTGAGACATAAATTCTTCTAAGCTTTCAATTCTTGGCATTGTGATCAATAAATTCTTCACATCATCTTTTAGGCTATAACAAAATCAAGTCATAAAAGCCTTATTATTCCAATTAAGATTATAAGTAAGTTGTTGAAATTTTGTAGCATAAATTGTAGCTAAACGTTGTTTTTGTCATAGGTTTTGAATCTTTCTTTCTATTATCTTCTCCCAATTACTATCTCCAAACACAATAGTAATTTTTTTTATAAAAGCATCCAAATTGTAGAAGATTGGAGAATTCTTTTTCAATAGTGGAACAAATCATGATTAAGTACTTCTTGATAAAAAGATGTTTATGAAAACAACTTGAGTGAATCCATCTAGATAAAAAAAAAAGGATATAATCATAAGTAGAGTTGTACTTATTACACAAAACCTCAAAAATTGGATCTTATTCCATTAAATTTATCAGGCATATTAGCCTTTGGTTCTTTTATGACAACTCTTGGAACTTTTGGAGGGATTATGGATATAACTTATCTATCACTTGTTTTTCTGAATCAAATAATTTTTTTACTATAAATTATAAATTTCTCATTTAATTTTTTTAGATACTAGTTTTATTTGAATTTTTTTCTTTTTGGATTACAAAAGCATACTATTTCTTCTTATATACTATCCAAAAGAGCTCAAAGATCTACAAGAGTTGCCATTCTATTCTCTGTTTATAAAAATGTACCTCCTATGAATTGATCTATTTTTATATTGATAAAAAAAATCAACAAGCCTTTAATGTAATATTTTTTATATTGAAAAGAAATATTATTAAATAATATTAATTTAAAAAATAATAATTTGCAACCTCTAAAATATAATGATACATCCTAAGAAAGAAGTAATCTACTCTCTCTAAAGAAAGATCAAATTGCAACAAATAAACATATCAATCTAGAGGGGAGTAATCTGTGTTGGGGGCATATATTTGGAAGGTTCACAGAAGCTTCTAGAATATTCTAAAAGCTTTTTAATTGATAAAAGTTGGTTGAAAAGTTTCCTAGTTAGTAGAAGGAACTCAAGAAGCTTCCTAATTAGTCGAAGGAGCTCAAGTAGCTTTTCAATTAGTGGAAGGAGCTCAAGAAGCTTTTCACTTAATAGAAGCTATTCAAGAAGCTTCTTAATTTGATGGAAGCTACTCAAGAAGCATTCTAGACAAGAGGATATATAGGGATTGAGGCTGAAGAGTTCTTCAATCTCGACAATGCATCTCTTGGAATTCTAACTCATTTTTCTTTATGTTGTTTGTGTATTCATCTGTTTAATTCAAATTTTTAGTTTCTTTTAAAAACCTTGTCTTGGTTCAAGTCTCTTATTCTATATTCTTGTGTCTTTGACAGTTTGTCAAAATTGATCTCATCTTCAATATCAAAGTTGGATCCTTTTTATTAGAGAGTGGATTATCTCTCTACTCAAAGGTATATCAATGCTTTAGAGGTTGCCAATTACCCTCCTCTAAATTGATATTTTTTTTATCGCAATATTGAAGCTATGTCTTTCTTATGAGAGAGTGGATCATTCCTCTTTTTGAAGGTCTTAAAGCGTTTTAGAGGTTGGAAATTACCCTCTTCTAAATTGATATTATTTTCTTTTAGAATCATCTCTTTTTTTTCTTAGAATGGTGGAGGTCAAGACATTAGTATGACTAAATCTTCTGAGTCCAAGTTACATGCCATTATAAGAGCTCTTATTATTTTATCTACTAAGACTATAGAAATTGAAAAGATTATTGTAAAACTTTGTAATGATGCAACATGTAGAGTACCACAATCTAGATTGCATCCACCTCCAACTTTTATATTTGAGAATGGAATCTACCTATGCTATACTAAGAAAATCTACTTATTCAATAGTATAAGGAACTTTGAGTTAGTCTTTTGGAAAAATATGATGATATGAATTCAAAGTTTTAAGCATTTGTCAATCAAATTCAATTGATAACAATTCTACAACCTAATATTTATCCAACAAAAGAATCACAGATTGGATTGGTTGGCACCTTGCTTATGGGACAAGCATTATTATGATTTGCTCTCTTTTTTTAAAAAAGATCAGCAATTTTGAGGAATTTTAAAGTTTTCATGGAAGCATTTGCAAAAGCATTTGGAGAACATTACAAGGCTTATTGGACAATAACTAAGATCCGAGCATTACGTTGTCATATTGTAATTGCTTATAATATATAAAATCCAATCAAAGTATATAATATGTTCATAGATTTAAATATGTGTTAGAATGGTTAGAAAAGAAAATTAAAAAGAGTTGGTATAAAGAACTTTATTTTAGATTTTTACTTAATTTGATTATGGTGTTTAAATTATATAAGACATAAATATTTAGTATAAAGCCTTGAGAGGCAATTGGGATCCAAAGAAGAACGATTAAACTACTAAGAGGCTTATTTAAAAGGATGAAGTTAAATTATGGATGAATGAAGATAAGGGGTGAAATTCTTCATTTCTATTGATAAATGGTCATACCCAATAGATTTTGAGGAGGCTACCTACAAGGAGAACAAGGATTTTGGCAACTTCAAGGAGGCCATTAGAAAATCAGAGACTAGGATTACAAAGCTTATTTTTGTACTATAATTTTGGTGTAAAAATCAAGAAATTTGGAATTTTTATGAGGGAGAAGTAGGCACTTGTAATTAAGGTGTACAAATAGTATCTACTATCATTCTTTTGAAAATTTGAGGAATTATAAGAAAACTTTTGGATTTCGGAAGGTGTAAATAGAAAAGTGATTTTAAGCTCTACACTTGATACAGAAGAATTGCTACATTTGGAGTTCTAAAGAAGGAGATATTGGATATTATAGACAACAGATTGAATTCCAAGGCAGTAAGTAGGTAATTTTATTGATAGTGATGGATTTTGTCATATCTTGAGTTTCTAGACGAATTTTTGTCTAAAATTTTTGAAGAAGGTGAATCTTTGTGTTCAAAAGCTATATATCTAAGTTTCATAGCCTTTAAACATTTAATTTGGAAGATATAAAGGATTTAATATATAGGTATTTACAAACAAGGATTTAAAACTACTACTAGGATTTTCATTATATCTAAAGATTGATGAAGAATCAAAAATTTAAATATGTTATATTAGTATTTAAAAGTACATCAATACTTTATATAAATTTTGAGTATATTTAAGTGATTAGATTAAAAATTATAAATTATTGAAATTCAAAAATTATTCTTTTTTACGGAGGAATGAGGATTTTAGAATATTTTATTATACTTTGAATATTTTAGTGAAATAAGACTTATATATTAGGTATAATAGCCCTAAAAAAAAGGCTTTTATATAAATTTGAGGGTTTTTTTATTTTGGATCTTGATTGAATATTTAATGCCAGCTAGAAGCCTAGCGCTTTTTTGATGCAAATTCTCTCTACCACAACAACATTAAAGGACATGCTATCGTACTGTAATTACTTACAGTATGTAAAAATTAGTTAAAATATATTATATGTTTATGAATCTAGATGTGTGTTAGAATGGTTAGTAAGTTAAATTAAAAATGGTTGATAGAAGAAACTTTATTTTATTTTATTTTACCTATTTAGTTATGGTATTTAAAAATTATAAGATCTAAATGTTTAGTATGAAGCCTTGAGAGAAGGTGGGGACTTAAAGATGAAAATTTAAGCTAGTAAGAGGCTAATTGGGAGGGATGAAATCAAGCCATGGTTGGATGAAGGCAAGGAATAGGGAACTTCATCCCTATTGGTCGAATACCATGCCCAATGGGCTTTGAGGAGGCTGCCCGCGACCTTAACAAGGGTTTTCGGCGACTTCAAAAAGGGGATTTGCAATTTCAGAGGTAGGATTGTAAATTTTAGGATTTTGGGTATAGTTTGAGAGGAAATTTTAGGCAATTTGGAGTTAGGGTGAAGAAGTTATACTTGTTCAAAGTTAAAGAGTGGATTTCATACATACTGTCACTCTTTTGGGATTTTGCGGAGTTGTACGGAGGCTTTTGGAGATTGGACGGTGCGGTTGAAAAGGTGATTTCAAGATCTACGTCTATTACGAAGGAATTCTTAAGTTTTGAGTTTAGACGAAGGAGATATGAAGAGTTGAAGACAGCGCATCCAATTCCAAGGCAGTAAGCACACTGTGTTGTTAATAGTTATGCTTTGAGCCATAACTTGAGTTTTCAGACGAAATTTTGGCTCAAACTTCTTGGAGAATGTGAAATTTTGTGTTAAAAAGCTATACATACAAATTTCATGGAATTTGAGCTTATAGTTTGTGAGATATGAAGAAATTTGTATGCGGGTGTATAAAGACAAGGGTTTGAAGCGACTGTTAGGGTTTTCAAGATATCTCAAGATCTGCAATGAATTTGCAGTTGAAAATTGTGATAAAGGTTGATAAAAATTTATCACTACTTCCTGGAAAATTTTACTATGTTTAGATAGTCGGATCAGGAGATATGAGATATTGAAGTTTGGGAAAATTTCCACATAAAGATATTTAAGGTTTTAGTGGATTTTATCACACTTTGGATATTATTAGTTACTTGAGGCTTATGTATTTGATGTAATTTCTCAAAAAAGAAAAATATATATATATAAACTTTGAATTTTTCTCATTTTTGAAGCTTGATTGAGAAATTAGTGACAGCTAGAAGCCTAGCGCTTTCTTAAGACAAATTCTCTCTACCCCGACAACGCTCTGCATCAATCTATGTATCCAATTTTAGGTAATTAGCATGCAATATGAATTGGGATAAAGAAGCCCTAATGAGCCAATTTTATTGGAGATTATAAGATGATGAGAAGAATTTGTTATTGTCCCTTTTGTATCCACAATTGCTCAATGAAGCCATTAACCAAGTTGTAAAATGTGATAATCAATTATTTCAATGTTGACAAGATCAATGTTCATGGACTTAATTAAGACAATACGTAATCCGACATATCCCTGCTATATCAACAAGTATTTTGAATTTTTATTTAGAAATAGAAGATATGTAATTTAATGCAACATAATTTAAATCTCTTAGTTCATAAGAAAAGAAGCGTTGAATGGAAGAAGGCCTATGCTTATATTGTGGCGAGGAAGGCTACAAGATTTGCAATTGCCCGAAGAAATAAAATCGACATATTATCAAAATCAAGAATACAATTGTATAAGAAAATGACAATGTTCAACTACAATAAATTGTATTATTGTACACCATGCGGCTAAACAATCCAATATTTCAAAACTATTTAGATTTTTCTCTTTTTGTTCAATCTACTTGTTGTTTTACAATCCTGTTGTAATTTGGCCCTTAGAAGCTTCAAATAATTACTTTGATAGATTTTAAGGAATCTGCTTGTTTTGTAGATGAGACATTCAGTAAACTTCATAAAATTCTTCTAGTATAGAAATCCAAACCTATTCATGAAGAAATAATAGATAGATGATTTTTATCCTCTAATAGTATCATCTATGAAATCATGCCTATAGAAGTGTTGTTCAAATATTATAGAAACTAGATTGTATTCAACGTTATTAAGACTCCTTCAAAATCCTATTATTCTTGAACTGTCTTGGTTGGAAAAGCATAATCCATCTATAAAATGGAAGTCGTAAAGAATAACATTTCCGACAGAATTCTTTGCAAAAATTTGTAAAAAACTACAAATTGATAAATCTTTATTTGTTGAAGCAAGGACTTTCATCAGATTAACCAAAGAAGGTACACCATTTGTTATTTATATAATTCCAGTTAAAGAAGATATGACTTCATTGGCAAGTATTTGAGAGCAATATAACAAATTTTAAAATATTTTTGAAAAGAAGAATGTTGATATATTACTAGAGCACCAACCATATGATTGTGCTATAGATCTTCAAGAAGAAATGCAACCACCTTTTGGCCCAATCTATAATCTTTTTCAAAATGAGCTTTCGATATTAAAAGATTATATTGATGAAAATCTTACAAAGAACTTTATTAGACATTCAAAGGCTCTAGTAGGTGCACCTATACTTTTTGTGAAGAAGAAGGATGGTTCTTTGTATATGTATATTGATTATCCGGAATTGAATAAGATAACAGTAAAGAATCATTATCCATTATCGTTAATCTCAAGATTCTTAAAACAACTTGGCCAAGCCAAGATCTATACTAAGATAGATCTTTGTAGAGCATACAACCTGGTACAAAGCAAGGAGGGAGATGAATGGAAGACCGCATTTCAGACAAGGTATGGACATTTTGAATATAATGTCATGCCCTTTGGACTAACAAATGCACCTGCTATCTTTCAATATTTAATAAATGATATCTTTTGAGAATATTTAGACAAGTTTGTGGTGATCTATCTTGATGATATCTTGATCTATTCAAAAAATCTGAAAGAATATGTGGGGCATGTCAAGTTGGTATTACAAAAGCTGCGAAATACAGATTTATATATCAAATCAAAGAAATGTATATTTCACCAATCTAAGATAGAATTTTTGGGATACATCGTATCTAGTGAGGATTTGATGATGGATCCCAAGAAGGTAGAGGCGGTTATGCAATAGGCCATTCCAAAGACTGTATAAGATATACAATGTTTTCTTAGATTTACTAACTTCTATTGGATCTTCATCAAAAATTACTCTCAAGCTGTCACCACTCTTATTCGATTGACATGTAAAGACAAATTAGAATAAGCATCTCAAATAGAGAAGGCATTCCAAGACCTCAAGATGGCGTTTATTATAACCTCAATATTGGTGCATTTAGACTTTATAAAGGTATTTTACATGGAGACTGATGCTTCATATTTTGTACTAGGGACCGTACTTTCACAAATTGGTATAGACAATAAACTCCATTGTATTGCATTTTATTCTCAAAAGTTCTCTGCTATCAAATTTAATTATGAAATCCACAATAAGGAGCTTCTTACTATTGTAGATTATTTTGAAAAATGGCTTCACTTTCTTGACAGAATAATACATTTTGTAATTGTATATACAGATCATAAGAATTTAGAATATTTTATGTCAACTTCGATATAACAATTGTCACATAGTATCAAAATTAAAGACCACCTCTATACAAATAGGTATTACATCTTTTCAACCTTGTATTACCAACCTTGAAAAGATACTTGATTCATGGCGAAGGTGGGACAAATTTAAATATTTTGTTCACTGGCAAGGCTATGACATTAATGAGCACACATAAGAATCAGTTGCAAATCTCACCAATGCATCTCAAAAGGTATAAGAATTTCATCAATTCTATCTTCACAAATCCAAACGTATTCGATGATAATTTTTTAGTGAAGATTGGATTCAAGGAATACTCATAAAAAGAGGGAGAATTAAACTAAAGTCTTCATCTATATATAATCATCTATTCCAAGATAAAATAGAGTGGTAGAAATAAATTAATTATCATGTCAAAATTTCAAGCATTGAGAGAATAAGATTCAGAAGATTTATTTGCAACGCAAGCTTCAAATGAACTAGTGTAGTTTTTATAGCCTTCACTTGAATAAAGTGAGAACAATATATATTAGCGCCAAGAACAACCTTGATTGGAGCCATTAGGAGCAAGATCCAATCAAAGAAGTCTCAATTCCAATGCTCAAGTTTTAATAATCTTATTGGAGCTTGAAAAGGTGAATCTTTTTAATCTTGAGATCTTATTTGGAAGATGTTTTGAAGGCTGCAATGAAGATTAGATCCTTAGATGAGATATTTCAATGATGGAGGTACTATCTCAAGGTTATAGGTAATTTCTTTGAGGACCAATAGAACCTATTGCTTAAGAACGGAGAATAGAATGCATAGCTTCACTAAAGTAGCGTATTCTTGATTTCTTATGTATATAATAATTTGAGCTCTTTTTGGAACTCATGACTAGAGAAGGGGATGATATTAGGAACAAACACTCTGGAGGTTCACAGAAGCTTCTAAAATATTTTCTAAACCATTGGTAAAAATTAGTTGAAAAGTTTCCTAGTGAATGGAAGGAACTCAAGAAGCTTTTCAATTAGTGGAAAGAGCTGAAGTAGCATCAAAGTTAGTAGAAGGAGCTATCAAAGACACAAACTAAAATAGATGCATAAGTTAGTAAAAACTATGTCAAAGGAAAATAATAAGATAGAAATAAAGAAGTATATATATTGCAGAAAAAATTGGAATGGCTATTGCCAAATACTAGAAAATACATGAAACTCTTGAACTAAAGTAGAAGTAAGAAAGAAGTTGACAAGAGTGAAGAAGGCTTCACTTTTGTCTCTATTTATACTATCTATCTAAGAATTATATGGCGGTATTCTATAGGACCTTCTACACATGTCTAATTTGTAAGACACGTGTCAAACTTGTAAGACAAGTTTTCCACACGTGCGCCACGTACTTGGCTTGTTTCAGAAGCTACCAACATGTGCAAGACATGGCTAATTTATTCTATAAGCTATCAATATATACGACACGTGGTTAGCTTGTTGACCAAGTTTCTAACCTACCAATCACCTATAGACATGTATATAGGTGATTTCGTATCTATCAAGCTTCTAGGAAGCTTCTTTTTAAGATATTATCAAATTAATTTATTTTACCTATTTCTATTGATCTATATTAATTAAATAATTATTAGAATAAATCTTATATCTATGACATTATCCCCCCTTCTAAGGATGAGTTCCACAAGGAGCAGTGATTACATGTTGAGAAAGTCCAAAATATGTCGAATTATGCTTGCCTCATACTCTGATCTTTGTTCCCTTTGAAGGTAGTTGATAGGTCCTTTCAGCCATCGATAATGTCTTATACCAAGGCAAGAGGACCATCCTATTATTTGATCATTGTTGAGGCCTTCATAACTTCCTTCAAAGAAAACATTTAGAACACCATTAGGAATAGTTCCTACCTCTAAAAGTATTATCAAACATTGAGAGTCTCTTCTAAGGTCGTAATATCAAACATGTTGTATTTCGCCATCAATCCAAGGAAGGACATGTCGTTCTTGAGGGTCTTCATCTCTATTCCATTGTCTTGAAGGTTGTGATAGTCATAATGTCTTGTCCGATAAATCAACAAACGATGGCTCTTGAGTTGAATTCGCTAGTTGTTAATCTTCCATCTCTTTAATACAAACAAATCCAAGGAAATAACAACAATGATACAAGGTAGGATGAAACCTCTATAGAACATGTTTTATTTTATAGCAAAGATTTTTTTGATTCTTTATTATAATTTTTACGGATGTCGTCGATGGAATGCATTGATTTTTGTTGATATATTTGCTAGATTCCTAGATGGCTTCCATGTGCATTTACTAATATGGTATCCGCACCAATACATAAGATATTCTAGTCAATTTCAGTATTGTATTGAATCTAAAATCTCTTCGACCTCGAATTCTTCATTGTTGTCCACTTATATAAGAGGCGGTGGCATTTGTCTTCTTTTTTGTATATCCATTGTCTTGTATGGCTTGAGCAGTGACATGTGGAATATAAGATGGATCTTTATAGATTTTAGTAGGCAAAATTGATAAGCAACTGGATTGATTCGTTCACAAATCAAAAAAGATCCAAGCCTAGGATAATCCAACTTGTCACAAAAATGGATAGTCTTAATATTACTACAAAGTATTCATAGCTTATCATCCATGTGGAATTGACATTGTTCCTTGCAATAGACATTTGTATTGATTTTTTGTCGTTCTTGAGTTTTCTTTAGTTGTGCCTTCATTATTGCATGTAGCTTTGACAAATGATTTGCCAAATCTTTTGTCGCAAGATTATCAGCTTTTAAAAACTCAAAAGTATCAAGTTGTGGATCATAACCATAATTTACAAAGAATGAAGTTTGTTGAATAGAAGAATGTACTAAGTTATTATAAACAAACTCTACCAATAGCAAAAGAATTGTCCAATCATCTTGATGGTAGTTGATGGTACATCTCAAATATTGCTCTAAAATTTGATTTACTCGTTCCATTTGTCGATCAATTTGAGGGTGGAAAGCTGAGGATAATTTTATATCCATCTTCAATATTTTAAAAAGAGTCTTCCAAAACCTTGATTTAAATTGTGTTCCTCTATCTGATATAATATCCCTTGATAGTCTATGATAGCGATAGATATTATCAAGGAAGATTTGAACTATTTTTTCACCTGTAATAGATTTTGAACATCGTACAAAATATGCCATCTTGGTAAAATAATCTACAATCACAAATGTAAAGTCATATGAACTTGACTTTGGGAGATCCATAATAAAATCCATAGAAATAGAAAACCAAGGTTGTTCTGGTATAGGTAATGGTTGTAAAAGTCCATAAGGTTGGTGACGAGGAGTTTTTGATTTGGAACAAATATCACATGACTATACAAATTTTTTAACAGCCTTCTATATCTGAGGCCACCAAAAATCTCTCCATATAAGCTTCAAAGTCTTGTTATATCTGAAATATTCTATCGCAGGGAGGTTGTAACGAGCTTCTAGAGCACGTAGTTGTACTGCGCCTTTTGGAATATATAGGCGTCCTTCAAAATAGAGCAATTCATTCTTGAATTCAAACTTGGAAGTATCATGAGACTTAGATGAATTATTCTTAATCACATAGATAAGAGGATGTGAAGACATAGTGGACTAGATTTGCTTGACAAAAGTCAAATCAATAATTAATATTAGAAGAAATTGGAATGGCTATTGCCAAAGATTAGAAAATACATGAGACTCTTGAATTAGACTAGAAGCAAGAAAAGAGTTGACAAGAGTGAAGAAGGCTTTACTCTTGTCTCTATTTATACTATCTATCTAAGAGCTATGTGGCAGTATTCTATAGAACCTCCTACTCATGTCTAATTTATAAGACACATGTCAAACTTGTAAGACACATGTCGAACTTGTAAGATAAGTTTTCCACATGTATGCCACGTACTTGGCTTATTTCACAAGCTACCAACATGTGCAATACATGGCTATCTTGTTCCACAAGCTATCAATATGTACGACACGTACCTAGCCTATTGATCAAGTTTTTAACCTATCAATCACCTATAAATATGTATAAAGGTGATTCCATATCTATGAAGCTTCTAGAAAGCTTCTTTTTAAGATATTATTAAATTAATTTATTATATCTACTTCTATTAATCTATATTAATTAGGTAATTATTGGAGTAAATCTTATGTCCTGACAAGAGCTCAAGAAGCTTCTTAGTTGGTAGAAGCTACTCGAGAAGCTTCTTAGTTTAATATAGGCCACTTAAGAAGTATCCTAGACAAGAGTATATATAGGGATCAAGGCTGAAGAATTCTTCAGTCTCTACAACGCATCTCTTAGAATTTTAACTTATTTTTCTTGGTATTATTCGTATATTCATCTGATTAATTCAAATTCTTATTAATTTCTTTTAGAAATCTTGTCTTGGTTCAAGTCTTTTGTTTTATATTCTTGTGTCTTTGACAATCCGCACTCCTTTAAAATGTAATAATATCTTCAAAAAGAAGAATAATTCACTCTCTATCAAGAGATCAAAACTCTGATATGATTACTTAATAATCTTGCCAAATTGCCAAAGATATAAGATAACGGTGTCGTATTGTGATTAGGCTATCATGTAAAAAAATTATCTATATATATATATATATAATTTATTATATAGTTAAATGAAAGCTATAATAATAGATTTTATTGGTTACAAGATGTGATTAGGTTATTAATTTAGAAAGAATCTATCTAAAAAGATTATTACTGAGGTTTATACAAATTTTTTTTTTTTTTGGTAGTGACTTTTGAAATTGATTTTATATTGATAATGGCTTTTATATATCTTAAGTCACCTTTATTAGACATTGATGATCCTTAAGATCTTATTTGCTTCTTTTATTTGGTATTTAGAACACATATTATATAAATCTTATAAGAAAAAGGATTAGAAAGGGGTTTTTAGTATGAAAGGGGGTAGTTAGGCCATTTATGTGGATGAATGGAGATGGATGATAGAGGTCTCTATTTTTATTGGCCAAAAATCATGCCCAATGGACTTTAAGGAGGCTGCCCGAGGGTTTATTAGAGCTTAAGGTTTATTTTTCAAGAGGAGTCAAATATCAGAGGCTTGGATCAGCAAGTTTGGTTTTTTGGATATGGTTTTGGTGCAAATTTTGTGTAATTTAGACTTTTTATGAAAGAGATATAGGCGCTCAAAGTTAAGGTATTAAAATTGTACCTATTACCACTCTTTTGAATATAATCCATGCATACAGAGAGCAATAGAGGATCGACAACTAAGATTTGAAAGAACACTTTTTTGGCTATATTTTTTATATGTAGCTTAATAAAGTCTAAGCTAAGATAAAAGAGATATTAAAAGTTGAAATTAGTGCTTATAAGCTAAGGGCAGTAAGTGACCCTATTTAACTAGTGGTTATATTTTGAGCTATATCTTAGACAATTTGATAAAATTATGGCTCAAAATTTTTAAGAGTATATATGTTTATGTCATAAGACTATATAAAATTTTTTTGTAGCATTAGGATTTTGGATTTGTGAGATATGAAGGAAATAGTGCTCATGTATCTCTAAGCTAGGGTTTTAAGTACCTACTAGGTTTTTTGAGATATTAGACGATTGAAAACAAATTTGTACTTGATTTATTTTATAATAAAGCTTAAAAGAATTATCAACACTTTGAAGAAAATTTTATAGAAATTAAATAGCTGGATCAAGAGTTATTGAATTCTAAAGTTTAAAAAGAAATAAGTCCTTGTGGATGAAAAAGGTTTTGAAAGGTTTTGTAGCAATTTGAGCTTTTTTATATAAACCTACTTAAATATAAAAGGATTTATCAATAAAAATTATCTTTTGTAATATTCTTGTATTATTTGTCCTTTTTATTGAAGAAAAATTACTTATTGAACTGTTGCAATTATGTTTCAAATAAATTCTCTATAGCCAAGTACCTAGTGTATTTCCAGATAGAAGTTCACACCACACAACAATGGCTTAGCAAAGAGATAAGTAAAAGAATACAAAACTATGTTGATTTCAAGAACAAAGAATTAAATTGATTTCAAGAACAAATAATTAGATGATATCAAAAAATAAGACAATACTTTGAATTGCCTCAAGACTTGTGTTCATAAAATTCAGATGTACCTCACTCTTACTTCTTATTTATATTGCAAGGTCTATATCCTATTGAATCTTCTACAAAAGTATCTAACTTTAATGAATTTTAAATTTTTTCTAATCTAAAGATGGCTTCCATTTTTTAATGATATTATTATTGTTGTCGTAAAAGCAAAATAATTTATAAATTCTTTGAAAAAAATCTTAAAAAATTATTTGTATCAATAGGTATATGTTAATTTATTAGAAATAGTTATAACATTACCAATACTAGTGGGATTGACCAACTGTACCGACACGGGGAGTAAAATTTGAGAGCCTGAACCACAACACTACACACTACACTACAGGAATTAGGATTAAGATTGTATGGGGACGGTTAGAAGCTAATTTTGGACAGAATGTCCCCATTCAATAGAAATGATAGCAAATTCATCTAAAACTCCTACTGCTGTCATTGATTCTACTATGAAGGTGAAGGACCAACCAATAAGCGTTGTACCTTAGTGCAATAACTACTGAACTTGGTAAAATCCGTACTCTTGAGAGTGACATTTGATAGATCAAGGCTGGTTAGATTCAAACATACTGGATACATCGTGGATAGGCACATTGGAATTACTTCTCAAAGACCTAACAGGCTCGGAAGATTATTACACCTTTTGAAAGAACCCTGAAGCTCGTGGAATTTATCCCATGACAAATTTTGGTTTTATATTCCTGTGCCCAACACTTCAAGTTGAGGAGCTTTTAGCAAAAGCTTTTGCAACTGGTCGAGAGAGATATCCTTGTTCAACTCGAGCCGCTTCAAACATGGACAGTGAGCCACCAAAGCTTCCAAACATTGAAAAGCTTCTTCATCAATCATGCATTTCACGATCACAAAATTGAGCCACTCTAGAGAAGTTTGGGTCCCTGGAAAAGCTTTCAACCAATCTCCACTCCAAATCTTATCAAATATCAAAGATCCAACACTGAGATTTCGCACTCCGCACAGGAGTAAATAGATTAGCACACACATAATATCCCAAATATGTCCATATTACTTTAGTAGTATTATTATTATTATTCTACATATATTATTCTTTTAAAAAAGACGCGACGTATAAGTTGCTATTGTAGAGTCGACATACTAAAAATCATTCGCTGTCGTTCATTCAAGGATTGAGGGCTGGTCTAAGTGGCACACAAAACACAAACCTTTCGCGCTCAAAATTCCTCTGCCTTCCATGGCCTCACCTGGGCTTCCAATGTCGCTGTAAGCAACAGGGTGGATCCGTTTCCCTCCTGCAACAGGAAATATCGCTTGATGATCGGGTGACGTAGCATTCGATTCGCCTGCTCCAGACACCTGCGCGTGCACACTGGGGTCACGTTCGTGCCACTGCAATCAGCTGCCAAAATCAACACGCTACCCTCCACCTCTCTACCATCCATACCACCCAATTCCAATCCACGCCGCATAGCTTCACACGGACATCTCCCGTTTCCAATTCCTACACACTCTCACTGTGGACACCCTGCCCTAAACATGTCCAGCGCCTCCAGCATTGATTCCACACACCAAATCCAGCCCAAGTTGGCGATTTAAACCACCGTTATATACTGTGTGTCCGTTCGCCAGAAGAGGATACTGAGGCTGCATTGCAGAGATCATCACGTCCGTGTCACGACCATACGCCATCTGGCTGTGAAGCATCTCACCCACGACTTGCTGCTTGTCGTGCTTGTTGATATCAACATTGTGGTTGAATTCGTTGTCCAGGTCGTCGGTGTCCTCTTCTTCATCGTCTCCTTTCACTCGAGGACTTCCTTCACAACCACATCCCACAACTCCGTCAACCATACTCTCAAGCTCGCCATCAAAGTGCATGCACATCTCAGCTCCACCAACGCTCACAATCCTCACCGACATGGCCAACAGGCTCTAACACCCCCGCGATCAACTGCAATTCGCTTCCCAATCTGGCAACCTCGAACTCCTACCAACTACGTCCGGTAAGCCGCACCGTGAGAGGGAATTTGCAATTTTTTGTTGCCCTTCTCGTTCACATCGCATCACACAGCAAAGTTAAGTTGACATGGGGATTTGTAATTTGGTGAACGATTAGTGTGCTCACCGAATCCATGGGTTGAGTAAGCTTTTACAAACATGTCCATTTACCCTCAACATGTGGCCACCATGTACCTCACCTCATCTCCACCTCACAGTCTACCTCACCTCCACCTATGTATGCATGTAGGTATGTAGCATTGCAGCAACCCCTCACATGAATTCTACTATATATAAAGGTAACTCTAAAACTGAACTCAGAATAATCTTATTTGGTTAGTTTTTTTTTTTTTTCAAATTACAAAATGTCTTTCAATAATGCTACTTCTATCTTTGCTAATATATATACATTGGTTAATATTGCTTGTGATTTGATGTCTTGGTATTATTATGTATTTAAAAATTTGATTACATTAGGGAAACTGTATATATATATATATATATATATATAATAAACACTTCTAAATTACAAGATTGAAATTTATAATTTCAATATTTTTAAGTTTGTAATTTTTTAATTTGGTTTTTTTAATTAAAAAAACATTTTAGATTTTAAAAAATGTATTTGATGAATATAATAAATATTTATTAATCAAATCCTTAAAAAAAAAATAAAAATAAAAAATAAAAAATAGTTCCCTTTAGTCTAACAATGTAGGTACAAAAAATATATTATCTATCTACTAAAGTCTGGATTTGTGATTTTCAAAAAAATGAGCATATACTAAATACTCTACACTTATTAAGAAACATATTTGATTGAATTATAAATAGAAATATATGGTCTGTTCTTAAATTTTTAAAAATTTAATCTTTGTAATTACACAGCATTGAGTATATCATTATAGAATAAAACATTAAAAAACACAGAAAAAAACTATATACTATTTATAGTTTTAACAATGTACCAGACTATAATTTTGTTTGATGTAATAAAAAGAACCATATCATTTTTTTTGTTTTGTTGTAATACACAAAATGAAAATATCTGCATAAATAAATAAAATAAAATTCACTGAAATAGTAAAAAAAGTTTTGTTAAGACATAATCAGAAAGGTTATGAGCTAAGACTTATAGATTCATGAAGATCCATCAATTATTTAAATATTTTAAAATACTATGATAAAATACTTGTAGTATTAGTTGCAAAATGTTTTTTTAAATCTTCTATTTTCATGGCATATTTGCATGTGTGAATGTCAAAGACTATAAACAAATTTAATGCATAAAAAAAAAAAATATATATATATATATATATATATATATATATATATTTAAAAAAACTATTATAAAAGGTGTTTTCTAGCATTAATTTTTAAATTTTTAAACCACAAAATGGAATCAAATTCTATAAGAAGTAAAAAAATAAAGTGTTTAATTTCATAAAAAACTTCAATTTGTTTATTTTGGTTCTGATAAAAACCTTTTTGCTCTTACAAAAGGTACATTTAAAATTACAATATAATTAATTCTTATTTAACTTAAGTACACCTTTATTTATAGTTATGTAAAGCTATAGAATAAAAAATAAATGTTATTTATTAGGTATGGCCATACATTAAAAAAACCTTACATCTAACATTCGAACACAAAAATTTAAGTGGATATATAAAAGTTTTTGGTTTCAAAGACTAATTGTGGATTTAAGTACATTGATATAGAGTCAGATTGCAATGAAACTTATAAGCAATAACAGTGCCAAAAATTAATAATGCCTATTTAAGATGAAATTGTTTAATTGAATTATTTTTAATTTAGACTTTGACGAAACTAAATAATTTATTTCATTAAAATTGATGAAGCTATTCTTCAAACTGAAAATTTATTAATTTTATTGGTGAGTATTTTTAAAATTATAATTCTTTTCTCCATACCAATTTCCGTTGTTATTTGGACCGGTTTCTGTCTTTTTGCTAGTTTAGGGTGCTTTGCATGTGTGCATCGTGTGCACGTGTGCATCGATCCAGTCCTGCCAGCGCATCAAGCTGTGGTCATGCTGTACGAACCCATGAACACCCGATAATGTTTTTTGACCTTTCCTGCTGATTCCGTCACGTTCAATACAACTATGTCCGACACAGCGTGCAGACTGGCCAAGCTCGACAGCTCAGAAGCAGAGGAGTTTAGAAGCAACACGATTACGAAATCCACCAAACCGTTGACTCATGTTGAACACAGAATGGATGGATTCCTACCCATATACACAATGTATTGCACTGCACACACCGTGATCCATATTACACCGAGCTCTCTGAAAGCCTAACAATCACGTATGTCAGGACGGAAGACTAACTGGCAGAGCTACAGCATTCATATCACTTGTCCTCACACGCAAAACTTGGTAGCCACAAAGGCTCCAATAACTATCTCTGCAAACAGATGAAGGAAATGCAAAGTCCACCATGCCGTCGCAAATCCATTTTCCTATTCACCACACTGGACACTATGCACTATGTGTCCACTCAGTATGTGTCAACCATACTTATGGGCACTCATGCAAGCAGCTTGCAATTCAGCTGCATCGATCATACAGATTGGAGAGTGTCTTCCTCCTCCTTGAACTCCGGGCTGTCCTTCTCAATGGCAGTGACGTTGTTGTTCGATTGGCGAGACAGGGTCAATCCCAGAAGCCGCATTCCCTCGAGCTCGAGAGCAGCCATTCGCTTCTTCTTCTCATCTCCACTCCTCGCCCATTGCCAGATCGAAGTGTCCCTGCAGTACACATACGCGTGGTAGAAATCGAATGTCTTCTTCTTGGGATAGTAAGCGGCAAGTACTGTCAGCATGTAGAATATCGTCTCGTAGTTGTCGACGGAATTCTTCTTCTTGAACTTGGTTGCCGTCTGGCGAGCTGATTCGTCCATTGCGTCTCTGGTTTTTTCATCCGAGGCCCTCAAGACCTTGATCTGCTCGGGGGTTATGGTGAAGAGTGCAGAAATCTCGTCCTGATCCTCCACTTCATCGCCCGCCATTGGAATCATGATGAGAGGCTTGAGGGTTTCGGCGATCTCCTTGCCAACGTTTTCCATTCCTGGTGTGCGAGACAAGGATCGGTTCAGACCTTTCACCACTTCCATGATCTGAATTGTTGTGTAATTCGTTGCAGAATCGAACTGCACCTCTCTCGTGTATGTGGCGAGAAAGTCTTCATTCCTGAATTTCTTGGCCAAATCCAGCAGACGCTGAGCAGGAATGACGACAGTAAGGGCAGATGAAGCCATGTTTCAGCAGTAGAACTTCCAGCACTGCACGACAACGACGCAACTGTTCAGCAGAGATATCCTGAAAGAGCCTCAGAGGCTACGACTTCGAATGCAAGCAGCGACCTGCTATTGCATACTACTGGGAACGCCAACTGCAAACTCGCGTTGCAACACGATCACCTCTATGAAGAGAGATTTGGATCTTGCGTGCAGCGATGAGAGTTTGGGACGTAGATCGGATCAAGCTGTAGCACTACCATTGGAGATGGGGGGATTCATCATCCCTTTATGAAGGGTCCATTCGGGAGCCCCGATAATGTGCTGTTCATCGTTTGACAGACAGTTGTTCATCCAGAAGCATCGCCTAAGGAGTAACAGCTGTCACAGCTAGCGCCAGGGAACCGATCGCGGTAGCCGTCACAGCTGAACTGAGTCGCCGTACCTACGATTTTCCTAATTCTGGAGAAGCATGAAACTCGCTTCCTCGTTGCTCCGTCCCACGCTTATCGCATGCATCATCGCTCTCCTATGCGATGTCGTTCACAATGGTTCATCCTCGTCGAGGGGAGCATGACACGCATATTCTTCTTGCCTCGTCCATCGCAGGACCCCATTCCCTTCATTGAGAAACATGAGACGCGCATGAAGGAGCAAGTTAACTCATCGTCTCTGGGGACATTCTTCGACGCACGCCCGCAAGCTGTGACGGGTTAACCAAAAGTGGACGAGTAATTCGGGTTACTTTGTAATCTGATATTAAGCCCCGCACTCTGAACAGCACTTGCTCCATCACAGGCGATCCGAATCGTCACGATCTGTTTCGAACAAACGAAGCCACTTGTAGTTCACTGGAACTTAGCGGTATTATGTAGAAATTGAGGTAATTGAATCCACGGTCGAGTAGAAGTGTTGTAGAAGACGACACAGGACGGTGAATGGAGGTTTCATCTTGTCCTGTGCAGCACTGGGTAACACCAGGAACCTGTACAAATGAGCGAGAGCACTTCCAGCATATCCCTGGGCCTGAAAGCACATCTGGAACCAATGTTGCCAGGAGTAATGGCAGTGGCGAGCACATGTTTTAGGAATGGTTCTATGTAGTATGTATGTACTCTAAGTATGACAATGAAATTTCCTTCTTATAGAAGGAAGAATATGGATCAAAATGTTAGACCTTTTTATTACTTGGATTAGTCCTAATTACTTGTTTACTATATTATCGTAATACACCCAGCAGTTTACAAGTATTTATTCAGCCGTTGTATTTCTTTTGGTGCTGGATGTTGAGGGTTCAGTGAGTTTTCTTGGTCGTATAATGAGATACTTTGAGAGAACGGCCTGACGATCGGGAGCAGCTAGCAGGTGTACTTGCGATTTTCATATTTTATTTTGGGTGAATGGTATGATCTCACGCCTTGTCTAAAATCGGAAAAGTGAACGTCCATGAATTCTGGACTTTTAGCCTTCGAGCAGTTGGAATCATGTTCCAATATACATGTTGAAAAGAGGTGTTAAATTGTGCAACTGGGGTTCTGTTTTATGGAGCTACCTTGGCCTGAGTATATTGACGTGTTATTACTCACAAGTGTTTTAGCTTTTCAACATACAGGTGGTAAAGCTGGTCTTGTTTACACGAAAGTTAAAAATGTATTGCTTTTGTAGGTAAATGGAAATTATTGTTTATCTGACAGCTTGACTTCACCATATGGATTTCTCAAATCCATGATGATTTGCAATGGTCAGTGCCTTAATTTTTACTGAACCGCAGAAGGAATTTCTAATTTTTCCTTCGTGAGATATTGTTGGACTTTGTGGTAACTTAGAGTTTTTAGCGGAAGAGTTGACTAGGGGGATACTTTCCTTACATCTGCTGGAAAGTTGTTCTTCGCAAGAAATTTAATATGGTATGTTTTTGCGTGGACATTGCAGTCGATTCTGCACCTGTAAAGAAGGTAACGAAGCTTGTGACGGATCTTCTGAAGCGGGCACCTGTTATCCATGTATTCTGTGTTACACAGTTACTAACTTGAATTTCTCACGGACCCATTTACCTTGGATTCTTGCTACTTCTTTTTGAGCACCTCTCAAAAAGAAGTTGGGACAGTCAGTCGAGCCTATATAACAAGCCTTGATGAAGCATTAAGCAGGTCATTACCTTGTAAAGCTCTTGAAGTTTGCAGGATGAAATTGTGGAATCTCAATTTGTAGTAGAAATGCACAATCAATCTTCTTTGAGATATGCCTATGTAGGTTTGGTTTCAAAAAAGTGGACACTTTTGTGGTCATGATTAGTTTTATTTGGGAATGTCATTATGCGTTATACTAATATATTTTGCTCTTTATATTGAAGAGTTTTCAAAACATGCATAGTGAACTGATACATTGGCTTGTGTCATTCGACTCAACGGTGTCACCTACTATAAGTATTTATTTCTTATTTATCTGAAAGTATGACTTTCATAACATAGATCTAAATTCACAAGGTCTTGTATGCTTTTCTTAACAAGATTTGAAGTTTGATATTATCATCCTAATTAATGTGTATTGTTTTGTTTAATTTTTATGTCTTTTTAAGAGAGGAGCATTTGTCAAGGATACGAACTAAAACAAATGCATAAGTTAGTAAAAACTATGTCTAAGGAAAATAAAAAGATAAAATTAAAAAAATATGTATATTCAAGAAGAAACTGGAATGGCTATTGTCAAAGACTAGAAAATACATGAGACTCTTGAACTAGACTAGAAGCAAGAAAGGAGTTGACAAGAGTAAAGAAGGCTTCACTCTTGTCTCTATTTATACTATCTATCTAAGAGCTACATGGCGGTATTCTATAAGACCTCCTACACATGTCTAATTTGAAAGACACATATCAAACTTGCAAGACAAGTTTCTCACATATGCGCCACATACTTGGCTTGTTTCACAAGCTACCAACATGTGCGACACATGGCTAGGTTGTTCCACAAGCTACCAATATGTACAACATGTAGCTAGCTTGTTGACCAAGTTCCTAATCTACCAATCACCTATAGATATGTATAAAGGTGATTCCGTGTCTATGAAGCTTATAGAAAGCTTCTTTCTAAGATATTATCGAATTAACTTATTGTCACGGACATATACATAGTTACCTATATGATCAGATAGAACTAGATAAAAGAAGATAAAAGCAGGTTAGTTCTATAATATCTTTAGAGAAACTTCCTAGAAACTTTATAGACGCTGCTTTGACTTTATAAGTGTCCATAGTAGACTTTTTGATTAGAAACTTGGTCAATAAGTTAGCCACATGTCACACATGTTGGTAGCTTGAAGACCAAGCTAAATACGTGGCGAACATATAGGAAACTTGCCCTGCAAGTTCGACACGTGTCTTGCAACTTGGACACGTGTCTTGTAAATTGGACACGTGTTGGAGGTCCTATAGAACGTCGCCACTTAGCTCTTAGGTAGATAGTATAAATAGAGACAAGAGTGAAGCCTTCTTCACTCTTGTCAACTCCTTTCTTGTTTCCAGTCTAGTTCAAGAGTCTCTAATTTTCTTGTCTTTTGGCATTAGCCATTCCAGTTTCTTTTTAATATATATACTTCTTTATATTTATTTCTTTGAGAGAGGTCTCACTTATTTATTTGACTTCATCCAGTTATTGTCCTTGACAGATTGACAAGAGTATACATATAGTATCAGAGCTTTGTCTTTTCTTGATTAAGAGTGGATTATCCCTTTCTCTTGATAAGACATAAGCATATTAGAAGTTGTGGAGTACCCACTTCTAAACTGATATTGTTTCTAGAATTTTTTTTCTTTTGAGTGTGTGTTTCGTATTTCTTGAAGTAAGAGTAGACATCTTCCTTTCTATTATATTATCATGGCAGAGCTTGCGGAAATGAAGAGTGCAATGGCACAAATGCAAGAGCAAATGAGAGAACTAATGCTTGCAATGCATCAACTCAGTTTACCACCACAAGAAGCATCAAGATTAGCAGGAAGTGAAGATGTAGAGATGGTTGGAGCTACGTCAATATCTACACCAAATCATGCTACCTCACCGATGATGGAGCACCGTTCAAACGTTAGAGAATCAAAAATCAGTTTGCTTGAGAAGTTTGATGGCACAAGATCTAAATTTCGAGGATTCATCAATCAGGTACAACTGGTGATCGAACTTCAACCTCAGAGTTATCCTACGCAAGGATCTCAAGTTAGATTTATTGGAACGTTACTTTCGGGTCCTGCCTTATCATGGTTTTCATCTTTTCTTGAACGACGTGATCCAATATTGGATAATTTGGAGGCATTTTTTGCGGAATTTTGATCGATGTATAGAGAACATGATGCAATTCGTGTTGCAACCAACAAGATTCGCATCCTACGACAAGGCAATCGATCAGTGTCATTATACGCTTCACAATTTTGACAACTAGCGATCGACATCAAGTGGGACGATGCTGCACTAATCAGTCAATTTCTCTACGGATTACAATATGAGGTAAAAAAGTTAATGCTCAATTTACCCGATCCTCAGACATTGAGTCAAGCAATTGATTTTGCTGTGAAGTGTGACAATCGACTTTTTGAGTTTTGATCCGAGAGTCGTACAAGGGAGCCTCAACGTTATTATTCAATGGCAACATCAACATCCTCACAAAACGTACATTCGGAAGTAGAAGACATGCAAATTGATGCGGTACGTTTTAAACCTCTTACTGAACAAGAAAAGATTCGTCGTCGTCAAGAAGGATTATGTTTATATTGTAGAGAACCTAAGCACACTGCTCAACATTGTCCAAAGAAACGTCGCAACTACAAAATGAGGAGTACGGCTGTCAAAGAAGACAACATGTCGGAAAACGAATTTGTCCAGCTACAATAGGGACCGTGCAGCTGGAACCCTGTACAATTCCCAGTAAAGGTCCTATTCTCTCCTCAAAACCCTCTCCTTGTTTTATGATAGATACATATTTAGGACCAAAAAATTATAGAGCCTCTGCCTTATTAGATTCAGGAGCCTCAGCATGTTTTCTAGATGAACAATTTGTTAAGAATCGTAAAATACCTTTAGTACAGAAACCTAAACCCGTACATGTAGAAGTCATAGATGGTCGCCCATTGTCCTCAGGAGATGTCACTCATGAAACCCGTCCTATAAAAGTAACAATAGATGGTCATAATAGCTATGTAACCTTTAACATAATTAAATCTCCGTCTAATCCAGTTATTCTAGGTTTGTCATGGCTAGAAAAATATAATCCTCAAATAGATTGGAATTCTCGTAGACTTGACTTTTCCCAGGATATTATTAAACATCCTACCGATCCAAAAAAAAGCTACAAGCGTGGTACAGTAAAACCTGTACTTATAGGTGCAAAAGCTTTTATACACGCAACAAAAGAAGGATCAACTTTTGCTATTTACGCAACACCCATTTTTGATAGTGGAAAGGCTTCAAGTGGCATTCCAAGCCAATACCGAGACTATCAAGATGTTTTTGAGAAGAAGAATGTTGATATTCTTCCGGAGCATCGCCCATATGATTGTTCGATTGATCTCAAAGAGGGATCTCAGCCTCCTTTTGGACCAATCTACAATTTATCACAAAATGAGTTGGCTGAACTCAAGGAGTATATTGAAGAGAATCTGGCCAAGAACTTCATACGCCATTCCAAATCTCCTGCAGGAGCTCCAATTCTATTTATGAAGAAAAAAGATGGATCATTACGAATGTGTGTGGATTATCGGGGACTTAACAAGATCACTATCAAGAACAGGTATCCACTACCTTTAATCTCTGGACTTCTTGATCAACTGAATCAAGCTAAGATCTATACAAAAATAGATCTACGAGGAGCATACAACTTGGTTCGCATTAAAGAAGGAGATGAATGAAAAACTGCATTTCGAACAAGGTATGGACATTTCGAATATAATGTTATGCCTTTTGGACTCACAAATGCACCAGCTGCTTTCCAACATCTCATGAACGATGTTTTTCATGAATTCTTAGATGATTTTGTTGTCTGCTACCTAGACGACATTTTAATCTACTCTAAGAACGTAGAAGAGCACGAAACACATGTTCGTCATGTCTTACAAAAACTCAGAGAAACAGGATTGTATGCCAAGATGGAAAAGTGTGTATTTCACACTACTCAAGTTGACTTCTTAGGATATATCATCTCAAATGATGGCCTCATGATGGATCCTAAGAAAGTCCAAACAATCATGGATTGGAAGATTCCAAAAACAGTAAGGGATGTACAATATTTTTTAGGATTTGCCAATTACTATCGAATCTTCATCAAGAACTTCTCTCAAGTTGCAGCCCCACTTATACGTTTGACTTGTAAGGACAAGTTTGAGTGGAGTAAAGAAGCAGAAGCATCATTTGAAGCTTTGAAGATAGCTTTTATTTCTGCACCAATCTTGTATCGCGTTGATTTTTCCAAGGCATTCTTTATGGAAACAGACGCATCTGACTTTGCTTTAGGCGCAGTATTGTCACAAATGGGAACAGATGACAAACTCCATCCAGTAGCTTTCTATTCCAAGAAATTTTTGGCAACAGAGATCAACTACGAAATCCACGATAAAGAACTTCTCGCAATTGTGGATTCTTTTCAAGAATGGCGTCATTATCTAGAAGGCGCTTCTAATCCAGTCACCATGTATACGGATCACAAGAACCTCGAGTATTTCATGTCAGCATGCATGTTGAATCGTCGTCAGGCTCGTTGGAGCATGTCTCTATCAAGATTCGAGTTTATTATTACATATCGGCCAGGAAAACAACAAGGTCTGTCCGATGCACTTTCTAGACGTTCTTATCTTGCACCAAAAGAAGGAGATGCAACTTTTGATCAACAAAGAATGACTCTCTTGAAGCCGGAGCAATTTCATCTTCGGGCAACGAAATCAACATTAATTGTTGATTCAACTTTTTTCAAGCAAGTTCAGTTAAGTATGTCCTCAGATCCTCTTATTCATGAAATTAAGAATAATTCTTTTAAGTCTCATGATATTTCAAAGTTTGAGTTCAAGAAAAATCTACTCTATTTCGAAGGGCGCTTATATGTTCCAGAAGGTGATTTTTGGTGGCCACAAATGTGGAAGGGAGTCAAAGATTTTGTAAAAACATGTGATATTTGTTCAAGATCAAAAACTCCTCGCCACCGACCCTACGGACTTCTTCAGCCATTACCCATTCCAAAACAACCATGGTCTTCTCTGTCTATGGATTTTATCATGGATCTTCCAAACTCAGGTTCTTATGACTCTATATTCGTGATAGTAGATCGTTTCATTAAGATGGCACATTTTATATCATGTAAAAAATCTATCACAGGCAAAGAAACAACTAAGCTTTTCCTTGACAATATCTACCGCTATCATGGATTATCTAAGGATATTATATCGGATAGGGGAACTCAGTTTGTATCGAGATTTTGGAGAACGCTTTTCAAGATTCTAAAGGTGGATATAAAGCTATCTTCAGCTTTCCATCCTCAAACTGATGGACAAACGGAGCGCGTAAATCAAGTCTTGGAACAGTATTTGAGATGTACCATCAACTACCAACAAGATGATTGGACAACTCTTTTACCATTGGCAGAGTTTGCTTATAATAATACGATACATTCTTCTACACAACAAACACCTTTCTTTGTCAATTATGGTTACCATCCACGACTTGATACTTTTGACTATTCGAAAGTTGACAATCCTGCGGCGGAAGATTTGGTAAATCATTTGTCAGAACTACATACAACAATGAAGGCACAATTAAAAGAAGCTCAAGAACGATAAAAGATAAATGCTGATGCGTATCAAAAGGAACAACCACAACTCAACGTAGGCGATAAGGTATGGCTACTTTGTCACAATATCAAGACTACGCGACCTTGTGACAAGTTGGACTATCGTAAGCTTGGACCTTTTTGTATTTCTGAACAAATTAATCCAGTTGCATATCGATTATGCCTACCAGAGTCTATGAAGATCCACTATGTATTCCACGTGTCTCTTCTTGAACCATATAAGACAGTGAACATACCAAGAAGAAGACAAGTGCCACCTCCTCCCATAGAAGTGAACAATAATAACAAATTTGAAAAGGAAGAAGTCTTAGATTCAAGGCGGCGCCGAAATAGGTTGGAATATCTTGTTCACTGGCACGGATACAATATTAGTGAGCGCACATGGGAACCAGCAAAAAATCTGGCAAATGCAGTGAGGAAGGTGGAGACCTTTCATCAACAACATCCATTGAAACCATGATGAAGACTTTTCCTATAAAAGAAACAAGATGTAGGCAAGATAATATTCAACTTTCTATCCTTGTTTGTAGCTTCTTTGTATTTTGTGACGCTAAGGAGATGGAGAATCAACAGCCAGCGGATTTGACTCAACAGCCGGATTTGACTCAAGAGCCTTCATTTGCTGACCTATCGGACGAGACATTGCGACTGTCACAACCCTCAAGACGACGCAACCGAGATGAAGATCTTCAAGAACGACATGTTCTTCCTCGAATAGATGGCGAGATACAACGTGTTTGGTATCACGACCTTGGAAGAGATTCTCGATGTTTAGTTATTTTATTGAAGATAGGAACAACTCCCGACGGTGTTCCAGATGTGATATTCGAAGGAAGTTATGAAGGTCACAACAATGATCAAATAACAGGGTGGTCTTCCCGCCCTGGAATGGGACACTATCGATGGCTGAGAGGACCCATCAATTACCTTTGAAGAGAACAAAGATCAGAATATGTGGCAAATACTATTCGCCGCATCTTAGACTTTCTACACATGTAATCACCGCTCCTCGTGGAACTCGTCCTTTAAAGGGGGGGTAATATCACGGACATATACATAGTTACCTATATGATCAGATAGAACTAGATAAAAGAAGATAAAAGCAGGTTAATTCCATAATATTTTTAGAGAAACTTCCTAGAAATTTCATAGACACTGCTTTGACTTTATAAGTGTCCATAATAGACTTTTGGATTAGAAACTTGGTCAATAAGTTAGCCACATGTCGCACATGTTGGTAGCTTGAAGACCAAGCTAAAAACGTGGCAAACATATAGGAAACTTGCCCTGCAAGTTCGACACGTGTCTTGCAACTTGGACACGTGTTTTGTAAATTGGATACGTGTTGGAGGTCCTATAGAACGTCGCCACTTAGCCCTTAGGTAGATAGTATAAATAGAGACAAGAGTGAAGCCTTCTTCACTCTTGTCAACTCCTTTCTTGTTTCTAGTCTAGTTCAAGGGTCTCTTTTGGCATTAGCCATTCCAGTTTCTTTTTAATATATATACTTCTTTATATTTATTTCTTTGAGAGAGGTCTCACTTATTTATTTGACTTCATCCAGTTATTGTCCTTGACACTTATTTTATCTAATTCTATTGATCTACATTAATTAGGTAATTATTAGAATAAATCTTATGTCCATGACAGCATCTTTTTACATATAATACCTTATTTGACCATGTTGCTTCTAAAAATTGTACAAAATGACTTGTAAAGTATTGATCTAATGAACGAGCAATGACAATTTTTTATTATTTTGTTTGAATTGTGCTCCATTGCAAATGTGACATATACATACAATGACTAGCAATCAACATAATATAGAAAATAAGATTAAAAGAGATTATATAGGTATTTTGTTTTTAATAAGAGTATTGAGATTTTTTTTGGTATATTTAGATGAAATTTTTATAAGTGTCAAGTACAAAGATATGAATCATAAAGGAACAAAATACACTCTTGTGATACTTGAAATTACTCAAAGATGGAATAATATTGAAACTAGAATGGCTATTACCAAAGACAAGAAGATTAGAGATTCTTGAAACAAGACTAAGAATAAGAAAGGTATTGACAAGAATAAAAAAGGCTTCACTTTTGTTTCTATATATATTATTTATCTAAGAGCTACGTGGCAACATTCTATAAGATCTCTAACACGTATTCAATTTGCAAGACACATGTCAAACTTGCAAGAGTAGTTTTCCATATGCGTGCCACGTACTCAGCTTCTTCTACAAACTATCAACATATACAACATGTGGCTAGATGTTGGCCAAGTTTCTAATCTATCAATCACCTATAGATATGTATAAAAGTAAATCCGTATCTATGAAGCTTCTAGAAGCTTTTCTATAAGATATTATTAAATTAACTTATTTTTATCTATTTCTATCTATCTATATTAATTAGATAATTATTAGAATAAATCTTATGTTTGTGATATTATCCCCCCTTCTAAGGATGAGTTCCATGAGGAGTGGTGATTACATGTTAAAGAAGTTTAAGATTTGTTAAATTGTGCTTGCCACATATTTTGATCTTTGTTCCCTTTGAAGGTAGTTGATAGGTATTTTCAGCCATTAATGATATCTCATATTAGGGCAAGAAGACCACCTTGTTATTTGATCATTGTTGAGGTCTTCATAATGTCACAATCATAAGATTTATTTTAATAACTATCTAGTTAATATGGATAGGTAGAAGTAAAAATAAATTATAATGAAAATATCTCATAGAAAAACTTTTTGAAAGCTTTATAGATGCAAATTCATCTTTACATATGTCTACAGGTGATTGGTAGGTTAGAAACTTGGCCAACAAGCTAGCCACATATTGCACATGTTGCTAGCTTGTAAAACAAGCTAGCCACGTGTCGCATGTATTGGTAGCTTATAGAACAAGCTAAGTACAAGTCACAGATATGAGATTTATTTCAGTAATTATCTAGTTAATATAGAAATAGATAAAATAAGTTAATTTAAAAATATCTTATAGAGAAGCTTCCTAGAAGCTTTATAGATACAGAATCACCTTTATATATGTCTATAGGTGATTGGTAGGTTAAAAACTTGGTCAACAAGCTAATTATGTGTCGCACATATTGATAGCTTGTGGAACAAGCTAGCCATGTGCCGCACATGTTGATAGCTTGTAGAACAAGCTAAATACGTGGTGTACATATAGGAAACTTGTCTTATAAGTTTGATACATGTCTTACAAATTAGACATGTGTAGGAGGTCCTACAGAATATTGCCACGTAGCTCTTAGATAGATAGTATAAATAGAGAGAAGAGTGAAGCCTTCTTCATTCTTATCAACTACTTTCTTGCTTCTAGTCTAGTTCAAGAGTCTCATGTATTTTTTAATCTTTGGCAATAGCCATTCCAATTTCTTCTTAAATATATATACTTTTTTATTTCTATTTTTTTATTTATTTTTTATATAATTTTTATTAACTTATGTATCTATTTTAGTTTGTGTTCTTGATAGATTGAGAAGAATAAAGTTACAATATCAGAGCTTTGTCTCTTCTTAATTAAGAGTGAACTATCCCTTTTTCTTAATAAGATGTAAGCATATTAGAAGTTGTGGCTTATTCACTTCTAAATTGATGTTATTCCTAGAAATTTTTCTTTTATTCTTAAGTGTTTTATTTTGCAGAAAGAATAGACATTTTTTTCTTTTTTGTTGTGGCATCATAGTAGAGCTTACTGAAATAAAGAATGTAGTGGCACAAATGCAAGAGCAAATGAAAGAATTTATGCTCGCAATGCATCAACTCAATACACCACCACAAGGAGCAATAAGATTAACAAGAAGTGAAGATATAGAGATAATTCGAGTTGCTTCAAGCTATACTACTTCACCTACGATTGAACATCATTCAAGCATCAAAGTACCAAAAATTAGTTTGTCGGAGAAGTTTAATGGCACTAGATCTAAGTTTCAAGGATTCATCAATCAAATACAACTAGTGATTGAACTTCAATCCTAAAGTTATCCAACTTAGGAGTCACAAGTCAGGTTTATTTAAACTCTACTATTAGGTTTTGTTATATCATGGTTTTCGTCCTTTTTTGAACAATGTGATCCAATATTCGATAATTTGGAGGTATTTTTAGTAGAGTTTTGATCTACATATGGAGAACATGATGTAATTCGTATTGCAACCAACAAGATCCGTATCTTGTGACAAGGAAATTGATTAGTAACATCATATGCTTTATAATTTTAATAATTAGTAATTGACACCAAGTGGGATGATGCTATATTAATTAGCCAATTTTTCTATAGATTATAATATGAGGTAAAGAGATTGATGCTCAACTTACCCGATTCTCAGACATTGAGTCAAGTAATTGATTTTGCTGTGAAGTGTGACAATCGATTTTTTGAATTTTGATTGGAGAGCCAGACAAGGGAGCCCCAACATTATTACAATACAATGACAACATCAAAATCTTCTCAATACGTATATTCAAAAGTAAAAGACATACAAATTGACGTGGTACATTTTAAACCTCTTATTGAACAAGAAAAGACTCATCTTTGTCTAGAAGGATTGTGTTTAAATTATAGAGAATCTAAACACACTACTCAACATTATTTGAAGAAACAACGCAACCACAAGATGAGGAGTACAGCTGTCAAAGAAGATAATATGTCAAAAAATGAGTTTGTCCAGTTACAATAGGGACCATACAACTGGAATCGTGTACAACTCCTAATAAAGATTCTATCATCTTCTCAAAATCCTCTCTTTGTTTTATAATAGATGTCTATTTGGGACCTAAAAATCACAAAGCCTTTGTCTTATTAGATTTAGGAGCCTCAACGTGTTTTTTAGATAAAAAATTTATTAAAAATTATAGAATACCTTTAGTACAAAAAAACTAAATCTGTATATGTAGAAGTCATAGATGATTGCCCGTTATCTTCTAAAAATATTACTTATAAAATCTTTCTTATAAATATAACAATAGATGGTTATAATAATTATATAGTCTTTAATATAATTAAATCTCCCTCTAATCCAATCATTTTAGATTTATCATGGCTAGAAAAGTACAATCCTTGAATATATTAGATTTTTTGTAGACTTGACTTTTCTCAAAGCATTAATAAGAATCTCATAAATGAAATAACAGACCATAAGCCTAGTATAGTAAAACCCGTACTTATAGATACAAAAGCGTTTATAAATAAAGAAAAAGAATGATCATCTTTTGCTATTTATGCTACATCCATAAAAGAACTTTATGACAAGATTTCATAGGCTTTTGTTTGAATGGAGTATGGTAGAGGCCATCTTTTAGAGCCTCAAGTAGAACCTTCATCCTTTCCAACTCCAAGCACTAATATATCAAATGGAGATAACTAACATCTTTCTACAAATATACAAATTGATTCTATGATGTTGCTTAAAAGATTATCTATTGTTGTACCTTTAGGATTACAAGGAGCAACAATTTGACCTAATCTTCCAAGGTTTAGTAGATCTATCAATAAAAACTTAGCAATTCACATAGGATAGTATGTAGAAGTATTAATCATTAGTTTAGTGATCAACCATAGATACTATTTGATATGATTTTGAACTACTTTAAAAAATTCCATATATACATGGAAGTTGTTTCCATGTAGTAAAGAATCCTTCTATATGGGATTTAAATCCCATCTAAAATGATTCTTTACTACATGGAAATAATTCTTAACAGCCTTCTTTCATCCTTTTAGACCAACAACAAGCTCTTTTAGCTTTGACAAATATTAGACAAGGTTCTTTTGAAGATATCACCTCTTATGTGAGGCGATTTTATATAATATGCACTCGATACATTAGTAATTTTTTAAATGAAGATATTATAAGCCACTACTTTATCCAAAGTTTTGTCATGCCTTCTATAATTTAGAATATATTAAATAAGAGACCTAAGGATCTAAAAAGAGCTATTCAAGTTACTTTGGAAATAGAAATCATTGATAAGAAAAATAAATGTATACTTAGAAGGACAAAAGAACCAATATCAACCTTCATATCCTTGCAACATTGACCTATAGAATTCCATCAACATTTAATTTTAAGTTATTCCTAACTTTCTACCTCTCCATTATCCATAAATAATCCAATGCCTTTAACAATACAAGGTCCACATGACCAATTCTTACATAGATCTTTCAATAATATTAGATTAGAAGAATTTAAAAGTGAGATAAGACAAACAAATGATGTATTCAAAAATAAGATGATAAATATTATAAAAGCTATAAATGAATAAATGTCTTGCTTTATTAAAAACCAAAATCCAACTATAGAGCCTAAATACCATGAATCAGAGATTTATACCTTTGAATTATGGTGTATAAATTATAAACAAGTTAAATATACATTCTAATTCTATCCACAATTCTTATAACATTTTATAGAAAAAAATCAATCCTAATTATATAAGCCTTCTCATCAATTGAAATAAATAGATCCAAATATCTTTTAAAATCAAAAAATAATATGACATCTTATCATACTTGTAAAAAATAACATTGAATAGGTCAATTTTTGATTGAAAATATAATAGTATACTCTAATTATAGAAGATCTCATCCTATAGATCATTATAGAAGATCCAATAAGATTATTTTCTTAAATTCTTCTTCAAAAAATTATACCAACCAAGTTATAGGAGATATGTGGAGAGTTAGATTTGCAGATCCTACTATTACAAATGATCTATCAAATATGTATTATGATCATTCAAGCAATAGTTAAAATCTCTAACTTTCAATGATAGTTCAAATCAATTAAGAAGCATTCCAAGGATCCTTAGCATATAATAAAAATCCAAACCAAAACCAACAACTATCACCTTTTCAACATAATGAATATATAATGGCTCAACCTGATATATCTTCTATATTAAACTTACTATCTTCTCAATCTAACTTGGTATAACTAGAGAATAAGAAGATTTCTTTGAACAATGGATAATTACCTTCTTTAATTGTGATCAGAAGTATAAGTGCTAAAAAACCAATAGATTTAGTACAACTTAAAAAAAAATGAAATATCTATGGATATTTAAAAAGAATCACTTAAGTTTGTGGAATTAAAAAATACTATCTAAGAAATAGGTAAAGAACTAAATGACAACTAAATGTCTTTTTTAGTTGAACTTGATGAAGAAGGGTATCAATTTGTAGATAAAGAAAGGCCTTGGACTTCAAGTATTTTTTTAAAACATCCAATAGCTATTAGAATCATTAACCCTATAGAACTGTATGATTTATGGCAAGATCTTTGTAGGGCTAAGGCTAACATTTCTTTTGGTCAATTAATTTAAGTAGCACTAATTATAAAAAAAAAGACCTCAAAGAACAAGTAACCATATAAAAAAAACCAAAAATACAAAAAATATCTAAAATTAAAATTAAAAATTAAAATTAAAATATTATAATAAATAAAAAAATTAAAATTTTAAAAAATCTAAAATATGGACCTATTAAAATAGACATAGAAATTATAGATAAAATTATTTTCAAGACTACAATAGATGATGGAAGTAATATTAATATTATGTTTGAATCCACTATAAACAAGTTGGATTTGAAAATCATTCACAAAATAGTTATAAAAATTAAATTATTTAATCAAAGACCTTTTCAATTTTTAAATCAAATTTGTGCATGCAAGCAAGACGTAAAGATTATATGATATTATTTTATGTGGTATGATTATACAATTTGATAGCTATTATCTTTTAATAGGAAAAAGATGGTTGAGGCAATCTAAAAAAATAACCAATTTAGAAGCTTCTAAGTCTTATTTTATTTTGGATCTTTGAAAAATTATAGAACAACAAAAAAATTTAGCCATATTAGACTTAAAATCTTGTCTCTATTGAAAAAAATACCATTAAATATAGAATCCAATCAAACCAATTTTATTAAATCCAATTCAATTCCAACCATTATACTAATAAAATATATTAGTCTTGAATTATATGAATATAAAAATGAAGGTGATTTTGCCAAATGATTAGCAAATAATTCCTATGAGGAAGAAGACATCTACATTCAATTTATAGAGCTTAAAATTCCATTTTTAAATATTGGCATTAATAAAAGATTAGATAATTTTTAATCTTTAGAAGAATAGTTAGGACATTAAAAAAGACTAAATTAGACTCAAAGATTTGTAGCCCAACACATTAAAACTATTCAAAGAAGAAGAAAAAAGATCTTTGATAAAAAAATATAAAAATGTTTGCTTACTCCAAGGATATGGATGATGGTTTGAGATGCTAAAAAATTAAATTTTTTAGCTAAGTTTAATACACTTTGGACAAGATTATATATTATCAAAGAGATCTTTGATAATAATTCAATTCAATTTAAAACATTAGATAGAAAAGATTTTTCTACACGAACTAATGGAAGTCATTGTGACAAATATAAGGTATGAACTTTGATTAAAATACCAGTGTATCTTGTCATTTATATAATAATTTTAAGTCAAATCTCAATAGAATATAGATATTGAGGTAATAACTAAGCATGATATTATTATATATAAAAGCATATTAAGTTGAAAGTCTTTTTTAGTCAAAGTCTTAATTTTTTTTTTTTTCTTAACTTTATTTCTTTTGATAGATTATAATATCCAAGTTATTATTTTTTCTATCATTTTTTTATAGACCATGTTAAAAATAAGAGTAGGATTCTTTCTATTTTTATAAATAGTCTCAGAGGATTGTCATTTGTGAGTCCTATCAATGAATCTTAATTGGTGGATTAATTAAAATCATAGTTTTAAATAATTTTAATACCAAAATATTAAGATTAAAGATTCTATTTGATCATTTAAGTATTCATTAGAATTTAGAATAGTTTATAAGTTACAAGAGTCTTATTAGAGAAAAGTCATAAAAATGGTGTCTTAATAAGTGTTGGACGTAATTATTTTAGTTGATTTAGAATTTTTTTTAATTATAAGAATCAATACTTAATTATTAAGATCAATGTCTATATTGGCCTTCTATCTATATGTGTTATTTATTAAAAATACATAAATATTACTTAGTAGGTAGAAAAAGCAAAAAAAGAATCTTGTATCTTTCTTATTATTTATATAGAAAATAAAATTTTAAATTTATTTAAATTTATTATATTATTATAAAAAATCACCTAGATAGAATAAAATAATTTTAAATTGATATCATCTTTAAAATATTAAAAAAAAAATTAGAATTTATTTAGAATTTATTTAAAACTTTAATTGGAATTTTTAGAGCAATTTTGAAGATTTTGATAAAAATAAGTTTTATCACTTTGGAATCTATTATGAAAAAATGGAGCAAGATTTGAAGGCCATACAAGCTTCCAAGACTAATTGGGTATTTTTAAACACCATGGTAAAGTCAAAAATACAAAAAAATTAGTTCTACTAGTAAAAAATAGAAAGACCAATAGCTAGTATAATCTTTGTAGGAAGGGAGGTGCATAAGTTCCATATGGGTTGTAGCACCTTAGATGTAGGTAGTTAAAAATTATTTACTTAATTTTTTTATTATTTATCTTTTATCTTTAAACTATCATAATTTATTTATAACAACTTGGATTTATATGTTTTTTATATCATTGAAAAGATAAAAAAAAAAAAAAAAATTATTTATTTAAAAATTTATTTTTTATTTTTTATTTTTACTTTTTATTAAGTAAAAATATAGTGAAAAAATTGTGACTTATTTTGTAGTATGCAATTACCTAATTGCACATATTTCACTTGTTTTGTGTTATTCTTCTTCTTTGTTGTTGTTTATTGCTTCTTATACTTTACACGACAAATTATAAGCAACTCTTAATTGAGACCATCTTATAATTTGGATTGAAGGCTGAATTTTACACTTACAATTTAGAAGTGTTTAAAGACTCACTTTAAATAAGGTGGGAATAATATTAACTAGCTTTTTTAACTAAGAATAGTTTGAAAGAATGGATCCAATAGAAAAATCTAGATTATCAGGATCTAGATAATAGAAGGTACATTAAAGATATTTGATCTACATAAAAATTAGACCAATAGTGTCAAGGACACAAAAATATAGAATAAGAGACTTGAAATTAGGACAAGGTTTTCAAAAGAAACCAAGAAGAACTTGAATTAATCAAATGAGTATACAAATAATACCAAGAAAAGTGAATTAGAATTCCAAGAGATGCATTGTTGAGTCTGAAGAACTCTTCAACCTTGACTCTTATATATATTCTTGTCTAGGATGCTTCTTGAGTGGCTTCCATCAAACTAAAAAGCTTCTCGAGTAATTTCTATCAAGTGGGAAGCTTCTTGAACTCCTTCTACTAACTGAGAAGCATCTTAAGCTCCTTCTACTAATTGAGAAGCTTCTTGAGCTCCTTCTACTAATTAGAAAACTTCTCAACTGACTTTCACCAATTAGAAAGCTTCTAAAATATTTTAGAAGGTTTTGTGAACTTCTAAAGTGTATGTCCTTAATATTATTCCCTTCCCTAGCAACAAGTCTTAAGAAAAGCTTGAACTTATTACATATATAAAAAATCAAGAATATGCTATAATAATGAAGCTATATATTTTGTTCTCCATTCTTGAACAATGGGTTCTACTGGTCTTTAAAAAAATTGCCTGTAGTCATGAGCTAGTACCTCCATTATTGAAACATCCCATCCAAGGATCTGATCTTTATAGCCGCCTTCAAAACATCCTCCAAATAAGATCTCAGAACTAAAAGGATTCATCTTTCTAAGCTCAAGCAATATCACTAAAGCTCAAGTATTAGAATTGAAATTTGATGGTTGAATCTTGCTCCTAATGGCTCCAATCAAGGTCATACTTGACATTGAAATGTATTGTCCTTACTTTGCTCAATTGAAAGGTGTAAAAATTGCACTAGTTTATTTAAAACTTGTGTAACAAATAAAATCTTTTGAATCTTATTTTTTCAATGCTTGAAGGTTTGACATGATAATTAACTTGCTTCTACCACTCTATTTTATTTTAAAATAGATGACTATATATAGATGAAGGCTTTAGTTTAATTCTCTCCTTTTTTATGAATATTCTTTAAATCCAATCTTCAATAAGAAGTTATCATTGAATATATTTAGATTTGTGGAGATAGAGTCAATAAAATTCTTACATCTTTTAAGATACATTAGCAATATTTGTGGCTAATTCTTATGTGGGCTCATTAATGTTATAGCCCCACCAATGAACAAGATATTCCAATTTGCTCCATCTTTGCCGTGAATCAAATACCTTTTTAACTTCGTATTCTTCATGGTTTTCAATTTTGATACTAAGCAGTGATTTTTGTACCCTTCCTAGAATATGCAACTCTCTATAAGGTTCTAAAAGAGAGATATGAAAAACTAGATGTATCTTCATAACAAATAGTAATTTTAAGCGATATGCCACTAGATTGATTTGCTTCTGGATAGGAAATGGTCCCAACCTTCAAAAATTCAACTTATTACATAGCCGCTTAATTTTGATATTCTGTCAAAGAAACCATATCTTATCTCCAATATAAAAAGCAAGCAATTGATTTCTAAATTTATCTATAAATATCTTGTAAGCATCTTGAACTGCTTATAATTGAAGCTTTAAGGTTGTTTGGTTTTGCGATAGTTGCTTTGTAAATCCTTCAGCCGTTGCATTGTTATTTTTTGACATACTCTATAAATTAAGCTTCGGATGATATCCATAGTTAGAATAAAATGGTGTTTGTTGAATTGAAGTATGAATAGTATTATTATATGCAAACTTCACTTATGGTAGACATGAGATCCAATTGTCTTCTTGATAGTTAATGCTACATTGTAAATATTGCTCCAACATTTAATTAACTTGTTCTATTTGGCCATCAATTTGACAATGGAAAGCGGAAGAAAATTTGATATCTATTTTTAATATTTTAAAAAGATATTTTTAGAACTTAGATATGAATCAAAGTCCTTAATCGGATATAATATCATCTCATAGGCCATCATATTGATATATATTATCAAGAAATAATCTTGCAATTTCTTCACTAGATCCAATCTTTTTACAAAGAATGAAATGAGCCATCTTTGTGAGTCGATCAACTACTACAAAGATGCTATTTAATATATTAGATGGCAATAGATTTGTAATGAAATCCATCGAGATAGACAACTATGACCATCTTAGAATAAGCAAAGGTTGTAAAAATCCATAAGGACAATGTCAAGGATTCTTTGACCATGAACAGATGTTGCAAGAGAGCACAAAGTCCTCCATTGCCTTTCACATTTGAGGCCACCAAAAATCTCGGGAAATAAGTTCTAGAATCTTGTTAAATCCAAAGTGATGTGCAATAGGAAAGTCATGGCGAAATTACAGAATGCGCAATCATATTGGTCTTTTTGAGATATACAAACATTCTTCAAAATATAGAAGGTCTTCCTCAAACTTGAACTTATCAGTATTTTCTTACAAGTGATGCTTGATATCAAAGGCCAAAGCATTATTAGTGGTTGTAGTACACATTTCATTAAGGAAACTAGAATTGATAGGCACCGATGTAATAGTGGCTCAAAGAAAAAATTGCTCTAGTTTCAACAAAGTTGTATATTATTGATCAAATGCTACCTCTCCTATTTTTGGTATAAGATATGATCTCCTCAATAGAGCATCAAATAATTCTTGTTGCTTCTCAGGGTGATAAGTGATGACAAAGTTAAATTGAGATAATGACATATTTCATTAAGCTTGACAATGATTAAGAATCCGAGCTGATATAAAATATTCTAAGTTCTTATAATTTATATATATAATCATAGGATGCTTTGTTCTTTTAAGAAAATAATACCATTCTTGGAAAGAATCCACAATAGTAAGAAGCTCTTTATCATAGATCTCATTATTAATTTTGGCAATAAAAAACTTTTGAGAATAAAAAGCAACATGATGGTATTTATTGTCTATACCCATTTGTAAAAGTATGGTCCCTAGTGCAAAATCGAAAGCATCAATCTCCAAGTAGAATGCCTTTGTAAAGTCTAAATGTATAAATATTGGAACTATAATAAATGCCATCTTGAGATCTTAGAATGCCTTCTCTGCTTGAGGCCCCTATTCTAACTTGTCCTTACATATCAATTGAGTAAGAGGGGTCCAATTTGAGAGTAATTTTTAATAAAGATATGATAGAAGTTAGCAAATTCAAGAAAATATTGTATGTCTTTTATAATCTTTGAAATGGCCCATTGCATAACCGCATCTACCTTCTTAAGATCCATTGTCAAACTTTCAATAGATACAATGTATCCCAAAAATTCCATCTTAGATTGGTGAAATATACATTTCTTTGATTTGGCATACAAACTTGTATCTTGCAGCTTTTGTAATATCAACTTGACATGTCCTTTGTATTCTTCTAGATTTTTTGAGTAGATCAAGATGTCATCAAGATAGATTACCATGAATTTGAACAATTATTCTCAAAAGATGTCATTTATTAAATATTAAAAGATAGCAAGTGCATTTGTTAGTCCAAAAGGCATGACATTATATTCAAAATATCCATACCTGGTCCAAAATACAATCTTACTTTCATCTCCCTCCTTGATTCATATAAGATTGTATGCTCTACAAAGATCTATTTTAATATAGATCTTAGCTTGGCTAAGTTGTTCCAAAAGTCCTGAGATTAATGATAGCGGATAATGATTCTTTATTATTATATTATTCAATTCCCGATAATCAATGCACATACGCAAGGAACTATCTTTTTTCTTTACAAAAAATATAGGTTCACTTGTTGGAGACTTTGAATGCTTGATAAAATTCTTTGTAAGATTTTCATTAATATAATCTTTTAATATCAAAAGCTCATTTTAAAAAAGATTATAGATTGGGCCAAAAGATAGTTGCGTTCTTTTTTCAAGATCTATAGCACAATCGTATGGTCGGTGCCTCGATAATATATGAATATTTTCCTTCTAAAAAACAGCTTGGAATTTGTTATATTGCTCTGAAATACTTGTCAATGAAGTCATATCTTCTTTAATTGAAGTTGCATAAATAATAAATGGTGTACCTTCTTTGACCGATTCTTATGAAAGTCTTTGCTCCAATAAATAAAGGTTTATCAATTTGTAGCTTTGTACAAATTTTCACAAGGATTTCTATTAGAAATATTACTCTTTGTAACTTCTAATCTATAGATGGATTATACTTTTTCAACCAAGATAATCTAAGAATAATAGGATTTGAAAGAGTCTTAATAACATTAAATACAATCTGACTTCTATGATCTTTGAACAAAACTTCTATAGGCATCGTTTTATGAGTGACACTATGAAAGGATAAAAGTCATCCATCTATTACCTCTACATGAATAGGTTTGGATTTTTATACTAGAAGAATTTTATGAAGCTTAATGAATGTCTCATCTATGAAACAAGTAGATGCCCCCAAATCTATCAAAGTAGTTGCTTGAAGCTTCTAAGGGCCAAAATACAATGGGATTGTAAAACAATGAGCAGGTTGAGCAAAAAAGAAGGAACCTAAATAATTTTGTAATAATGGATTATCCAGTCGTATAATTCCTACTATGGCTGAACATTGTTGTTTTCTTGAATAATTGCACTTGTGGTTTTGGTAATATGTCAATTTAATTTCTTTGAGCAATTGCTAACCTTGTGGCCTTCCTAGCCACAATATAGGCATAGACCTTCTTTTATCTGATGCTTCTTTTTTTGTGGACTAAGAGGTTTAAATCATATTGCATCAAATTATATATTCTCTACTTTAGAGTGTGAATTCAAAATGCTTGTTGATGTACCACGAGAATGTCAAATTACATATTGTTTTATTGAAGTCCATCAACATTGATCTTATCAATGTTGAAATAATCAATTATCATATTTTATAACTTAGCTAATGGCTTCATTGAGCGATTGTGGGTCCAAAAGCAACAATAACAAATCCTTCACATCATCTCTTAATTTCCAATAAAATTGGTTCATTAGTGCTTCTTTGTCTCAATTGATGTCACATGCTAATTACCTAAAATTAGATATATAGACTGATACAAAGCATACTTCTTAATGTTGTTGTATTATGGTTCAGCTACTATGTGAAAAAAATTATATATATATATATATATATATATATATATATATATATTTAATAAATAATTTATTATATAGTTAAGTGAAAGCCATATTAATGAATTTTATTAGTTACAAGATGTGATTAGATCATTAATTTAGAAGGAATCCATTTAATAGGACTATTAATGAGATTTATATAATTTTTTTTTTTAGTAGTGACTTTTGAAGTTGATTTTATATTGATAATAACTATTATATATCTTAAGTCATCTTTGTTAGACATTGGTGATCTTTAAGATTTTATTTATTTCTTTTATTTGATATTTAGAACACATATTACATAAATCTTATAAAAAAAAAGAATTAGAAAGAGGTTTTTAATATGGAAGGGGGTAGTTAGGCCATCCATGTGAATGAATGGAGATGGATGATAGAAGTATCTCTTCCTGTTGGCCAAAAATCATGTCCAATGGGCTTCAAAGAGGCTATCCAAGGATTTATTAGAGATTAGGGTTTGTTTTTTGAAGAGAATTGAACATCAAAGGCTAGGATTAGTAATTTTGGTTTTTTGGATATGGTTTTGATAAAATTTTTGGATAATTTGGACTTTTTATGAAGGAGATATAGATACTCAAAGTTAAGGTGTCAAAATTATATCTAGTATCACTCTTTTGAGCATAACTTGCACGTATACAAAGAAATAGAGAATTGAAAACTAAGATTAGAAAGAGCACTTTCTTGGCTATACTTTTTATATATAGCTTGATAAAATCTAAGCAAGGATAAAGGAGATGTTTAGAGTTGAAGTCAATACTTTTAAGCTAAGGGCAGTAAGTGACCCTACTTGGCTAGTGGTTATGTTTTGAGCTATATCTTAGATAATTTGATAAATTTTTAGCTTAAAATTTTGAAGAGTGTATATATTTATATTAAAAGACTATATGCAAAATTTTGTGGCATTATCATTTTGGATTTGTGAGATATGAGGAAAATAGTGCTCGGGTGTCTTTAAGCAAAGGTTTTAAGTATCTATTAGGATTTTTAAGATATCTGATAATTAGCAGCAAAATTATAGTTGATTCTTTCTTGTAATAAAATTTAAAAAGATTATCTACACTTTAAAGAAAATTTCATAGAAATTAAATAATTGGATCAAGAGTTATTGAATTCTAAATTTTAACAAATAAGCCCTTATGAGTGAATAAGTTTTTAAAAGATTTTGTGGCAATTTGAGTCTTTTGTATACACTTATTTAAATATTAAAGGATTTATCAATAAAAATTATCTTTTGTAATGTTCTTATATTATTTTTTATTTTTATTAAGGACAAATCATTTATTAGACTCTTGCCATTAAATTTCAAATAAATTTTCTATAGCCAAGTATTTTTTATGTATTCCTAGATAGAAGATCATGCCATACAACAATGTAATACTTACATCTTAGCTGTTGCCTACCGAGCCTTGTCATATTCTCCAAATGCTTTTGCAAATGCTTCCATGAAAACTTCAAAGTTGTTCAAAATTGGTGATTTTTTTTCAAACAAAGGAGCAAACCATGATAGTGCTTGTCCCGTAAGTAAGATGCCAACCAATCCAATATGTGATTTTTTTGTCAGATAAGTATCAAGTTGTAGAACTATTATCAATCAAATTTGATTGATAAATCCTTGGAACTTTGAATGCATATTTCTCTAAAAGACTAACTCGAGGCTCCTTACATTATTAAATAAGTGGATTTTCTTGGCATAGCATAGGTATTACTCCATCCTCAAGTACAGAAGTTGGGGGTGGATGTAATCTAGATTGTGATATTCCAATTGTGCCGCTATAAAATTTTGTAACAATCTCTTCAATCTCCGCAATCCTAACAAATGAAGTAATAAGAGTATTTATAATGGCATCTAATTTGGACTCGAAAGATTTAGTCATACTAATGTCTTGACTTGTAGCCATTCTAAGAAAAAGAAAAAATGAATCTATAAGAAGATAATATCAATTTTAAAGAGGGTAATCCGCAACCTCTAAAATACTTTAAGACCTTCAAGGAGATGGGTGATTCATTCTTTCATAAGAGGGACAAAGCTCTAATATTGTGATGAAGAAAATATCAATTTAGAAGAAGGTAATCTACAACCTCTAAAGCGCTGATATACCTTTGAATAGAAGGATAATCCACTCTCTATAAGAAGGATCCAACTTTGATATTGAAGATGACATTAGTCTCGACAAATTGTCAAGGATACAAGAATACAGAATAAGAGACTTAAAACTACCACAAGGTTTCCAAAAGAAAGGAACAAGAACTTAAATTAAACAAATGAGTACACAAATAATACCAAAAAAGGTGAGTTAGAATTCCAAGAGATGCGTTGTTAAGACCAAAGAACTCTTCAGCCTAGACCCTCATATATACTCCTGTCTAGGATGCTTCCTAAGTGGCTTCTATCAAACTAAGAAGCTTTTTGAACAACTTCTATCAACTGGGAAGCTTCTTGAGTTCCTTCCACTAACTGAAAAACTTCTTAAGCTCCTTCTATTAACTAGAAAACTTCTCAATTGACTTTCATGTATTAAAAAGCTTCTAGAATATTTTAAAAGGTTCTGTGAACCTCCGGAGTATATGTCCTTAATAAATAGAGTCTAAATAGTAATAGGCAAGTAGAAGATATTCAATTTAAAAAAGACATAGATGTTTGAAAGTCTAAGATAGAATAGATTAAGATAGATATTAACAAAAAATTGATTAATTACTTATAATTAATTAAAGTATTGTAAGTAAGAATAAAGGCTAAGAATTATAAAGATACGTATGTGTAAAAAGTAAAAAAAGATTTATATAGTATCAAATGCTTTTTATAAGACAAAAAAATTTTAATCACTATTATTGTTGATAAAGTAATTTTTTTTAATTATTATTGAATTTATATTATTTTTTTTAATTCACTATTTTTTTTATCTTCTAGTTTTTTGATTGAAGAACATTCCTTATCACTTTTATTGAAGTGAATTTGCATATAATCTAAAACAATTAGTAATTTGTGCTGAGCTCTTCTTAATAAAAATTTTATTTATAACTTATCAATTCCAATAAGAAGCAAACTATCATCATGTTATGGTTTAGCTACCATATAAAAATAATGTATATATATATTTAGTATATAATTTAGTACACAGCTAAATAACAACCATATCAATAAATTTTCTTAATTATAAAATGTGGTTAGATTATCATTTTAAAAAGAATATATTTAAAAAATATATTATTGAGATTTATACAACCTCATTTTTTTTATAGTGACTTTATAGTTGATTTTTTATTGATAATATTTTTTATATATTTTAAGTCATCTTTATTAGATATTGATGATCTTTAAAAACTTTTTTTATTTATTTTTTATTTTTTAATTTGATATTGAAGACACATACTATATATATCTTATTAGAAAAAAGATTAAAAAAAGATCTTAATATTAAAAAGAGTAGTTAGTCCATCTATGTAGATAAACAGAAATAGATGATAGAATTCTCTATTCCTATTGGCTAAAAGTCATGCTTGATGAGCTTCAAGGAGGTTATTTGAGGCCATATTAGGAATTAGGATTTCTCTTTTGAGGGGATTTTAAACATCAAAGATTGGTATTAATAAGATTAGAAAAATTATACTTAGATGTCTATAAACTAGAGGTTTAAATACCTGCTAGGATTTTTGAAATATCAAACGATCAAAATTGAATCTATAGTTGATTTTTCTTATAGTAAAGCTTAAGGATATATGCTATACTTTTGAGAAATTTGACAAAAATTAAACAACTAGATCAAGAGCTATTGAATCATAAAATTCAAAAAAAAATCAATTCTTTGTTGGTGAAGGATTTTATTACAATTTGAGCATTTTATACAAACTGAAAAGATTTTTAGAAGCCAAGACTTTATCGAGGTGAAAAAATAAATATATAGAACTATAATAATATTTTTGATATAAAGATGAGTTTTAAAAAAGAGATTATGGATTTTCTTAGAAGTTATTAAAAATCTAATTTATCAAAAATTAATTAGTTATGATTTGGCATAGAAAAGGGTGTTAAGGATTTCTAGATGCAATAGAAAACTTTATGTACAAACTTGTTTAAAAGGTTTTTATTAGTATAATATATATTTTTAATGTTTTTATATTTATTTTTCCTCCTTATTAAGGACAAATCACTTATTAGAGCCTAGCCAATAAATTATAGATAAACTCTATATAGTTAGATATTTACTGTATTTCTAGATTAAAAATCATATCATACAATATTGTTTCTAAATTAATACTAGCAAATCAATAGTTGACAAGAAGAGTTATCACTTGGTATTGATTAAGGTGATAACATACCTTTTCAAAACTAAAGCTAATTATAAGAGAAGATTTTGACCCTACAAATTTTGGACCTACTTACATCCAAAGCACCAAAATTTGGACTTTTAAGTCTTTTGCTTAATAAGTTGTATTCCTTTTTTTTGTGATGTACATTAATAATCTAAATATTTTTACTGATTGAATTGCTATTTGGTCACTATAAAATCCAAGGATAGCAATATCAATGGTTCTTCTTAACATATATGTTAATTAAAAAAATAAATCAATAATAACATGTATCCAATTATAAAAATCTTCTAAATCTTTTATCTTGTCTTTTTAAATTTTTATGCAAACTACTGATTTAACCAAGTTTTTAAAATCTTTTAATCTCATAAAAGAAATCAAGCCTAAATCCAAAATATAAGATTGTTAATATAAAAATAATGATGGTTACCATTTACTCCATACATTAGCTTGATTATTTTTAAGTCAAATATTTTAGGACCACATCATAAAAAAACTTTGAAAAAATAATATACACTTTATACTATGATATCCACATAATATTTGCAACACTATAGTTCAGATTGTATGATAATATTTTATACTATGATATCCACATAATATTTGCAACACTATAGTTCAGATTGTATGATAATATTTTATACTTTGATATCCACATAATATTATAATAACAATCAACTAGACAACAAAAATAAAAACAAAAACACTTCTAATTAAAATAAATTTAATACCAATAAAAAAAAATCTACAAAATAACTATTAAATATTTTATTGTTAAGACCAATCTTCTTATACAAAGACAAAAATAATTAAAAAAATAAATAAATTATCTATATATTTATTTATATAATAAAAATAAAAATAAAATTAAATCTTAAATATCAAGATAAAACTTGAATCAAAGTAAAGACTTAATTCAGAGCTGAAATCGATTTTTTAATTAATTATAAATTTGGAAACAAAAACTTAAAAAATAGATTAATTCTTATAACTAAATATAATTGTGTTATAGTGTGAACAAGATAAATCTCTGAACTAGTACTTTCACTACAGCAATATGAACACAGTAACACTGTAAACTAGTTCATTTATTGCCATGGTGTAAACTGGCATACAATCTGAACTATTTATTTGATTGTCGTAGTGTGAATAATGTAAATTGTAAACTAGTTATATTACTACCTAGTATGAATAGGATTACATTTGAACCAATAACCTTTCTACCATCGTGTGGACAAGATTCAAATATAAGCTAGTTCATTCAGTTCAATAGTGTGAATAGTTTCTACAATGAATTAGTTATTAAATTGTTGTAGTGTGAACGACGTCACATCCTAAGTTAGTTTATGGTTGAGGTGTGAGCAGAGTCCATCACTAAACTAGCTAATTTATTGTTTTGGTGTAAACAAATTGCATACTAAATAAATTAAACGTAGCTACTAGTGTAAACAAGGGTTTACTTCGGCTAGTTATTTTATTGCTACAGTGCAATCAAATACTACTTTGAACTAGTTAATTCACTCTTACAATGTGAACATGGTTGAAAGTTTCACTTAGTTTTACAGAAACTGGAGTGCAAATGGGGTTAAATTTAATGATTCATATCTCTAGACTTAAGAAGTTTTAAAAGATTCTAATTACAGCAGCAAAATTGCAAACATCAAAAATGGGGGAAGAAGGAGAGGAGTTTGGTAAAAAAAAACTTGAAAATAAAATAAATAAATAATGTGGAAATCTTACACAATAGCTTTGTAGCCCTAAACCTTAAAGTTTTGATTTCTAAATTCCAAATCAATTTGAATGTCTTAATACTTACAGTGTGACACTATTTCTTGTTGATTTTGTCTACTATTTATAGGATGTCCCAAATGTGGATTTCTATGTTTGAAGGCAACTTGCTTTTTACTGTTTTGGATTCATTGGGCATCAGTATATATCAGTTTCTCGTAGATTAGGGGATAACTTAGCATGGCTTGCTGAATACCGCAGATATTTTCTGATTAGCTACTATGGGTATGTCTGCTAAATACATGGGAATGCCTTTGTACACCAAGACAGGCTGAATATTTTCAGGTTGGCACCTAAAACTTGGAGAATTAGAAGAGCTTATCAGCTAGGTACAGAAGCTCTGTACATATCTCTTAGCGTCATCTACATTTCAATTAGCAATAACTGTCGGACGTTGAAAAATATTGAAAATTGAGACGTTTAATTTTGAAAGTTAAATGTTTTATTATGACTTTGTCAGGGAACAATATGATAAGTACTTTAGAATTTAGAAGAAACCTTCGAAAAACCATTGCGACAAATGTGAGATGCAAAAAGCTAACAATGAGAACAAGAAACCACCACTAACGACTAACCCCAAAGTGAAAGAGGTATTCTGTACATATCATATTCAGGTAATCCTAAACCATAGCATACAAGGTATAACACGGAAAACTAATTAAAAGCTGTCATGCGGCGATTCTGCAAATCTCACATTAGACGAAAATAAAAAAACCTACATTACTGAAAGTAGTTCGCTCAGCTTCCTACACGGAAAGTTCTATCCTGGTCTCCGTTGTTGCCTGTGAACGAAGAGTTTATCCAGATCCTCAGTCGCCACATTACTCCTGAAAAAGTGTATACCACAGCTATTACAAGGTTTGCAAATTGTCGCTAGAAAATAATGATGCACGCGGGACAGCAGCGCAGGGGCTGTCCGCGGTAACGGGGACCAAGAACAACAAAAGACAATGCAGTCAGGAAAAACAAGACTGACCTTCCTCTCAGCTGTGGGGGCATAAGTGTGCTTCCCACTGGAGTCCGGGCAGATGAAGAAGTAGCGCGCGGGACTTTGGGCTGATGTGAAGGATGTGCGCTCCCATTTGATTGGAGCCTCTTTCTAGAAAGACAAGAAATGCTGGTGGAGGCAACCGCCGTGGAGGTGGCGAAAAGATGAGCAGGGTCAGGCAAGACAGAAGGTGGTGGAGGGGGTGGCGGAGCAACGATTAGGGAGGTAGGAGGTGTTGGAAGAGTAATGGGAGAGCTGCAAGAGAAAGGGAGTAAGTAAGGGAGAAGAAAATTTAAAAGTAAAATCAGATTTGGAAAGAAGATAGACAGGGCATGAGGGAAAGGGAGACCTGCACCTGGGAGAGGCGAGAGCATCGTCCTCGTCGTCATCGGAGGCGTAATCCACGAGGGCCATGGCAACGAAGCAGCAAGAGAGCGGCCGACCAATAAGACCAAATCGGAGAGAGCATCAACTTAGGCAGCAATCAAATCAGCCCGCAAGGTGGTACGTGGAAGGAAAGAGCTTCCTTGCTGCCAGAAACACGCGCTTCGTTACGTCTCCGTTCAGCATCCAAGCCCTACCTCGCCGATGCGTGTGTCGAGAATTAGCGAGACCGACAATGGAGCTGCCTTGGCACTACGGTACCCTAGCACGGCACCTCTAGAAATCAGGAGCCCATGACCAAGACAGTGCGAAATCCACGAATTGAAGCAGGAGACGCACATGGCAGTTGTCTGTGGTCTTAGGGCCTCTGCTATGCCGAGGTACGGTCAAACAGGTTCCAAGCCACGAACAGGCTTGCCATCTACACAAGTTGACGTGGATAGAACCCCAAGGTTTAGGGCTAGCTTGCTAAACCACACATTTATTTTCTTTCTTCGTCTTATTCTTCTTTTAATTTTATTTTTTAAAACACAAGTTTACAACCTTGAGAAGCATAATTTTATTTAAAGTGACATTATTATTATTATTATTTTTAAATATCTGGAGTTAACTTTTTGTATAAAAATATATGGTCAACTATAACACTATTATTAATGAGAACAATGCATCTGGCACTCTATAAATCTTAGAGTGGACTTGATTCTTGTATCTAGCAGCACATACATAAACCAGGAATTTGATTTAATATTCAATATGCACAAATTATTAACAAGAATGGTAGAGCAAGAATCTACAATGTTTTAAATTTAATGTTACAAATATTTGGCAACAAAAAGTTGCAAAACGCTGTGTTAATTTACTTTGATTTTTCATCTAAAAATAATCACGAAATTTACAATTATCAGCAAATCATATTGCTGAAACCAAAATATTTGCATTACTAAAGTACAAAGTTAATAAATTTTATCAATTTATTGCATCTTGTCTAAGTTAATTTCAATAAGCCAACAATAAACTTATGAATTAACATAATAAGATTTTTTTGGATTTTTCCTGGATTTAAATGAAAAAACCAATTTGATTTATAACCTTTTTGTATATTATTTGAAAATCAAATTTTTCTAAACTTTCTCTCTTTTTTCTCTTTTGTTGATGTTTATGACTTTTTGTTTATTTTTTATTTTTAATCTTTTCTTTCTATTTTTTTGTATTTATAAATTTATTTAATCCAAAAAAATATCAAAATTTTTTAATCACATTTGTTATTGTATATCTTTTAAATTATAAAATAAAATATTTTTTTGGTCATTGGTCACATATTCCTTATAAACGCTTCTTTATTTCAAAGTAACATGGATTATAAAATTTTATAGATATTTTTAAAAAAAAAATCTACATATAATTATATTTTTTACTTTATTTTATTCATTGCAATAGTTTTATATCAATAACATAGAAATAATACAACAACTAAGAATATGTATATACATATATATATATATATATATATATATACACATAAATATATAATAAATCTAAAATATTTAAAAATTATATTTTTTTATCTTATTTTTATTTTAGTTTTAAAAAATAATATTAATTATATTCTTTTCAAAAACTTGTGAATTTTAATAATTATGAATATTATTTATATTGAAGGTTTTGCATTGATTTTAGAAATAAAAAAAAATTTAAATGATCAATTTTTATATCTACTAATTATATATAATTTTATTTTATTTTATGATCATTATATTCTATTCAATATTTATTGTAAATTACAAACATATATTTTTATTTTAATACATGAGTAAATTACTATAGGATATTTTGTATTTTTTGGAATATTTATTTATTATTTAGTTGTTGCTTCCATACAATAAACTTCTAATTGGATACATTACAGGGATTACAATTGAACATCAAAATGGCTTATATTTAACATGTAATTAGAATAGATTGGTGGATATAAGTCTTTGTGATCATAGTTGTTAAATTGCTATTCCAATTAATTTTTGAATTAGCACCTCCCATGCCATTAATATAATTGATCTATTCTTGCAATCCCATATCTAATTTCAAAAACTTGTTAATGTTGGATTGTCAGTCTTATGTGAAAAAAATCATCTTTTCTTTAAAGTCATATTTAAATCTGTTTTCAAAAATTGTCATGGACATAAGATTTATTTCAATAATTATCTAGCTAGTATGGATAGGTAGAAACAAGTAAAAGTAGATTAATTTGATAATATCTTGGATAAAAGCTTCTTATAAGCTTATAGACTTGATTTCACTTTTATATATATTTATAGGTGATTGATAGGTTAAAAACTTAGTTAACAAATTAGCCATGTATCGCACATGTTGGTAGCTTGTAGAACAAGTTAAGTACAATAGAAAACTTATCTTATAAGTTTGGCACGTGCCTTGCAAATTGGACACATGTTGGAGGTCTTATAGAACGTCGCCACATAGTTCTTAGGTAGATGGTATCAAGGACAAAAACTCGATGAAAGCAAATAAACATATGAAACTTCTATTAAGAAGAATAACAAAATAGAAATAAGGAAGTATGTATATTAAAAGAAATTAGAATGGACATTGTCACAAGACAAAAAAACTATAGACTCTTGAAATTGGACTAGAAATAAAAAAGAAATTGACAAGAATGAAGAAGGCTTCACTCTTGTCTCTATAAATACCATTTAAATAAGAGCTACGTGGCAATATTCTATAAGACCTCCTACACGTTGTCGTACTGTAATTATTTATAGTATATAAAATCTACTCAAAATGCATAATATGTTTATAGATTTTAGATATGTGTTAAAATGATTAGTAAAGTAAATTAAAGGGGGTTGGTGTAAGAAAATTTATTTTAGATTTTTACTTAGTTTGGTTGTGGCTTTTAAATTATATAGAACCTAAATATTTGATATAAAGCCTTAAGAGGCAATTGGGGTCCAAAGAAGACAAATTAAACTACTAAGAGGTCTACTTGGAAGGATGAAGACAAAGTGAGGATGAATGAAGACAAGGGGTGAAGTTCTTCATTCCTATTAGTCAATGGTTATGCCCAATAGGCATTGAGGAGGCTGCTTGCAATAAGAATAAGGGTTTCGGCAACTTCAAGGAAACCATTTGGAAATCAAAGACTAGGGTTACAAAGCTTGTTTTTTAAGCTACAATTTTGGTATAAAAATTGAGAGATTTTGAGTTTTTATAAGGAAGAAGTAGGCGCTTGAAGTTAAGGTGTGTAAATTGTACCTACTGTCACACTTTTGAGAATTGGAGGAGTTGTACAAAAGCTTTTGAAGATCGAAAGGTGTGGTTGGAGAGAAGGTTTCAAGATCTACATCTGATAAGGAAGAATGACTACATTTGGAGTTCTGAAGAAGGAGATATTGGGAGTCAAAGACAGCAAATTGAATTCTAAGGTAGTAAGTAGGCTGTTTTGTTCATAGTGATGGGTTTTGCCATATCTTGAGATTCTAGACAAATTTTTGTCTAAAAATTTCTAAAAAGGTGAATCTTTGTGCTAAAAAGCTATACATTAAAGTTTCATAGGATTTGGATATTGGATTTGTGAGATATAAAAAATTTAATACACGGATGTTTGTAAACAAGGATTGGAAACTATTGTTAGGATTTTTACGATATCTAAAGATTATTAAACAATCGATGGTTGAAACTTATTGTGCTAGTTGTTGAAAGCACATGAGTACTTCATGTAAAATATTAGTGGATCTGAATAGTTAGATTAAGATTAATAGATTGATGAAGTTTAGAAAAAATTCTCTTATTACGGATGAATGAGGATTTAGAATATTTTATTATAGTTTGAGTGTTTTTGTGAAATAAGACTTATGTATTAGGTGTAATAGTCTTAAAATAAAGACTTTTATAAAAATTTACGAGTTTAATTATTTTGGATCTTGGTTGAGTATTTAGTTGCAGCTAGAAGCCCAACGCTTTCTTGAGGCAAATTCTCTTTACCATGACAACGTGTCTAAGTTGTAAGACATGTGTCAAACTTGCACGACAAGTTTTCCACATGTGTGCCACATACTTGGCTTGTTCCGCAAGCTACCAACATGTTTGATACATGGCTAGCTTATTCCACAAGCTACCAACATGTGCGCTATGTGACTAACTTGTTGACCAAGTTTCTAACCTATTAATCACCTATAGACATGTATAAAGGTGATTCCATATCTATGAAGCTTCTAAGAAGCTTTTCTATCAGATATTATCGAATCAATATATTTTACTTACTTCTATTGGTTTATATTAATTAGATAATTATTGGAATAAATCTTATATCCATGATATTATCCCCTCTTCTAGGGACGAGTTCCACGAGGAGCGGTGATTACAGGTTGAGGAAGTTCAGGATACATCAACTTGTGCTTATCACATACTTTGATCTTTGTTCCCTTTGAAGGTAGTTGATAGGTCCTTTCAGCCATCGATAATGTTCCATACTAAGGCAAGAGGACCACCTTGTTATTTGATCATTGTTGAGGCCTTCATAACTCCCTTCAAAGAAAACATTAGGAACACCATCAAGAGTAGTTCCTATCTCTAAAAGTATCACCAAACATCGAGAGTCTCTTACAAGGTCGTGATACCAAACATGTTATATTTCGCCATCAATCCGAAGAAAGACATGTTGTTTTTGAGGATCTTCATGTCTATTTTGTCATCTTGAAGGTTGTAATAGTCATAGTGTGTCATATGATAAATCAGCAAATGATGGCTCTTAAGCTGAATTTGCTGATTGTTGATCTTCCATCTCTTTAGCACAAACAAATCCAAGGAAATAACAAACAATGATATAAGGTAGGATGAAACCTCTATAGAACTTGCTTTGCTTTATAGCAAAGATTTTCTTGATTTTTTTATCTTAGTTTTGATGGATATCATCAATGAAATATATTAACTTTTATTGATGTATTTGCTAGATTCTTGGATGGCTCCGATGTGCAATCACTAATATTGTATCCGCGCCAATGCACAAGATATTCTAATCCATTTCGGCGCCGCCTTGAATCTAAAATCTCTTCAATTTTGAATTCTTCATCGTTGTCCACTTCTATAGAAGGCGGTGATATTTGTCTTCTTTCTTGTATATCCACTATCTTGTATAGCTCAAGTAGTGACATGTTGTCATTTGACGTGGTCTTCTATTTGATAATACACTAGGTACCTGGCTGTCGAGAGTTTATTTGAAATTTGATGGCAAAAATTCAACAAGTGATTTATCCTCAATAAAAAGGATAAATAATGCAACAATCTCACAAAAGAAAAGTTATGTATATAAACCCTCTTGTATTCAAGTAGGTTTGTACAAAAAAGGTTCAAATTTCCACAAAAACCTTTCAAAATTTTATTCACCTGCAAGGAATTATTTCTTCTTGATTTTTAGAGTCCAATAACTCTTGATCCATCCATTCAATTTTTATAAAATTTACTTTAAAATTTAGATAATTCTTTTAAGTTTTATCAAAAAGAAGAATCAATCATAAATTCGTTATCAATCATTTGATATCTCAAAACCCCTAGCAAGTGCTTAAAACCCTAGCTTAGAGACACCCAATCACTATTTTCCTTATATCTCACAAATCCAAAATCTTAATGCCACAAATCTTTTTTACACAGTCTTGTGATATAAATATATACACTTTTAAAAATTTTGAGCCACAAATCTATCAAATTGCCTAAGGTATAGCTCAAAATGTAACCACTATGTAAGTGGGTCACTTACTACCTTTAAGTTTGTAAGCATTGACTTCAACTCCTAATATCTCCTTCATCCCTACCTGGATTTTATCAAACCATAGTTTAAACATATATTTAAGAAAATGTTCTCTTAAATTCCAATTGCCAATCCTTGATTGCTTTCTATATGCGTGAGTTATACGCAAGAGAGTGACAGTAGGTCCAAAATCAACACCTTAACTTTGAGCACCTATAACTTCTTCATAAAAAGTGCAAATCACACAAAATTTGCACCTAAATTAGTTCCAAAAATCTAAACCTTATGATCCTAGCCTTTGATATATGACTTCTTTCGAAAAACAAACCCTAATTCCTAATAAACCCTCAGGCAGCCTCCTTGAAGCCTATTAGACATGATTTTTGGCCAATTAGAATAGAGATTTCTATCATCCACATCTATCCATCCACATTGATGGCCAAACTATCTTTTTTATACTAACAACCCTTTTCTAACCCTTCTTCTTATAGGATTTACATACTTTGTGCTTTAAACATCAAATAAAAGAAATAAACTAAGATTTTAAGGGTCACCAATGTCTAACAAAGGTGACTTAAGATATATATAAGTTATTGTCAATATAAATCAACCTCAAAATCATTATCAAAAGAAAAATAAGGTTGTATAAATCTTATTAATAGCCCTATTAAATATATTCTTTTTAAATTAACAATCTAATCACATCTTATAACCAATAAAACCTATTGATATGGCTTTCACTTAATTGCATAATAAATTGTACATTAAATATATTTGTACAATTTTTTTAAATGATAGCCAAACTACAATATGACAACATGGAATACAGGATGGATCTTCATGGACTCCTGTAGGTATAATCAATATGCAACTAGATTGATTTATTTAGAAATAAGAAAAGATACAAGTCTACAATAGTCCAACTTATCACAAAGACAAGTAGTCTTGATATTGCAACAAAATAACCATATCTTGTCCCTCATGTTCAATTGTGGCTGTTCTTTGTAATAGACATGTGCATTTATTTTTTGTCGTTCTTGAGCTTCTTTTAATTACACTTTCATTATTACATGTAGCTCTAATAAATGATTTGCCAAATATTCTACCATTGGATTATTAAATTTTGAAAAGTCAAAAGCATCAAGTCATGGATGGTAATTATAATTGGCAAAGAAAGGTGTTTGTTACGTAGAAGAATGTATTATATTATTATAAACAAATTCTTCCAATGGCAGAAGAGTTGTCCAATCATCTTATTGGTAGTTGATGGTACACCTTAAGTATTGCTCCAAAACTTAGTTCACGCGCTCTGTTTGTCCGTCAGTTTGAGGATGAAAAGCTGAAGATAACTTTATGTCCACTTTTAAGATCTTAAAAAGAGTTCTCTAAAATCTTGACACAAATTGAGTTCTCATATCCGATATAATATCCTTAGATAGTCCATGATAGCGATAGATATTATCAATGAAAAGCTTAGTTGTTTCTTCACCTATGATAGATTTTATGCATGGTACAAAATGTGCCATCTTAGTGGACTGATCTACTATCACTAATATAGAGTCATAAGATCTTGAGCTTGGAAGATTTGTAATGAAATCCATAGAAACAAAAGACCATGCTTGTTCTAGAATAGGTAATGGCTGAAGAAGTCCAAAAAGTCGATGACGAGGAGTCTTTAATCTTGAGCAAATATCACATGATTGTATAAACTCTTTGACTACATTCCACATTTGAGGCCACCAAAAATCCCTTGTTATAAGTTCTAAAGTCTTGTTGTATTCAAAATATCCTGGCGTTGGAAAATTATGACGTGCATGAAGAACACGTAAACGTGATTCTCCTTTAAGAACATATAGGCGTCCTTTAAAATATAGTAGCTTATTCTTGAACTCAAATTTAGAAGAATCATGAGTGTTGGAAGAATTATTTTTAATATCATGAATAAGAGGGTCTAAGGACATACTTGTCTAAATTTGCTTGAGAAAAGTTGAATCAACAGTCAATATTGATTTTATTGTTTGAAGATGAAATTGCTCCGATTTCAAGAGGGCCATTCTTTGTTGCTCAAAAGCTGCATCTCATTCTTTTGGTACAAAATAAGAATGTCTAGAAAGGGCATCGGACAAATCTTGTTGTTTTCTTGGCCGATAAGTGATAATGAATTCAAATCTTGACAAAGACATACTCCAATGAGCTTGATGACGATTTAACATGCGTGTCGATATGAAATACTTAAGGTTCTTGTGATCCGTATACACGCTGATTGAATTAGAAGTGCCTTCTAAATAATGACGCCATTCTTAAAAAGAATCCACAATTGCAAGAAGTTCTTTGTCATGGATCTCATAATTTATCTCAATTGTTAAGAATTTTTGTGAATGAAAAGCTACTGGATGAAGTTTGTCATCTATTCCCATTTGTGACAAAATCGCATTCCAGGCAAAATCTGATGCCTCTATTTCTATAAAAAATGCCTTGAAAAAGTTAATATGATATAAGATTGGTGCAAAAACAAACGATGTCTTTAGAGCTTTAAATGCTGCTTCCGCTTCTTGATTCCATTGGAGTTTGTCTTTACAGGTCAAACGTGTAAGTGGAACTGCAACTTCAAAGAAGACTTTGATGAAGATCCAATAATAATTAACAAATTACAAAAAGCATTAGACATCTCTTACCGTCTTTGAAATCTTCCAATTCATGATTGTCTGGACTTTTTTAGAATCCATCATGAAACTATCATTTGAAATGATGTATCATAAGAAATCAACTTGAGTAGTGTAAAATACACACTTTTCTATCTTGGCGTACAATCCTGCATCTCTAAGTTTTTGTAATACTTGACAAACATGTACTTCATGTTCTTCTACATTCTTAGAATAGATCAAAATATTGTCTACGTAGCAGACGACAAAATTGTCTAAGAACTCACGAAAAGTATCATTCATGAGATGTTGAAAAGCAGCTGGTGCATTTATAAGTCCAAAAGGCATGATATCATATTCAAAATGTCCGTACCTGGTTCAAAATGTAGTTTTCCATTCATCTCCTTCTTTGATGCATATTAGATTGTATGTTCTTTTTAGATCTATTTTTGTATAGATCTTAGCTTGATTTAACTTGTCAAAGAGTCCTAATATGAAAAGTAATGGATATCTATTTTTGATTGTGATCTTGTTGAATCCTCGATAGTCAACACACATCCGCAATGATCCATCTTTTTTCTTCACAAATAGAATTAGAGTTCCTGTTGGAGATTTAGAATGGCGTTTGAAATTTTTGGCCAAATTCTCATCAATATATACGTTGTCGTACTGTAATTGCTTACAGTATGTAAAATCCACTCAAAATGCCTAATATGTTTATAAATTTAGATATGTGTTAGAATGGTTAGTAAGTTAAATTAAAAATGGTTGATAGAAGAAACTTTATTTTATTTTATTTTACCTATTTAATTATGGTATTTAAAAATTATAAGATCTAAATATTTAGTATGAAGCCTTGAGAGAAGGTGGGGACTTAAGGATGAAAATTTAAGCTAATAAGAGGCTAATTGGGAGGGATGAAATCAAGCCATGGTCGGATGAAGGCAAGGAATAGGAAACTTCATCCCTATTGGTCGAATACCATGCCCAATGGGCTTTGAGGAGGCTGCCCGCGACCTTAACAAGGGTTTTCGGCGACTTCAAAAAGGGGATTCGCAATTTCAGAGGTAGGGTTGTAAAGTTTAGGGATTTGGGTATAGTTTGAGAGGAAATTTTAGGCGATTTGGAGTTAGGGTGAAGAAGATATACTTGTTCAAAGTTAGAGAGTGGATTTTATACATACTGTCACTCTTTTGGGATTTCGCGGAGTTGTACGGAGGCTTTTGGAGATCGGACAGTGCGGTTGGAAAGGTGATTTCAAGATCTACGTCTGTTACGAAGGAATTCTTAAGTTTTGAGTTTAGACGAAGGAGATATGAAGAGTTGAAGATAGCGCATCCAATTCCAAGGTAGTAAGTAGACCGTTTTGTTGATGGTGATGGGGTTTGCCATATCTTAAGTTTTTGGACGAATTTTTGTCTAAACATTTCCAAAAAGGTGTATTATTGTGCTAAGAAGCTATACATCAAAGTTTCATAGCATTTGGACTTTTAGATTGTGAGATATGAAGAATTTAGTACACGGGTGTTTGTGAACAAGGGTTTAAAGCTACTGCTAGGTTTTTGGCGATATCTAAAGATCGATAATGAATCAACGGTTGAAATTTGTGGTGGTAGTTGTGAAAAATATATCAGTACTTTATGTAAATTTGGAGTAGTTTTGGACGGTTGGATCAAAAGTTATGGGTTATTGAAGTTTGGAAAAAATTCCCTTCCTACGGGAGAATGAGGGTTTAGAGTATTTTGTTATGTTTTGAGTGGTTTGAGGAAATTAGGCTTGTGTATTGGGTGTAATAGCCCTATGGAGATCTCTTTTATATAAAATTGGGGGTTTTTATTATACTTGAATCTTGCTTGAGTAATTAGTGGCAGCCAGAAGCCCAGCGCTTTCTCAAAGGCAGATTCTCTCTACCCCGACATATTGGTGCTTCCACTGAGAGAGCCTTGAGGCATTAATTACCTATTAAGCCAAGATGGGGATCAAAATCTTGGATTTGGATTACCAGGGGGAGTAGGTGCCTATGATTTATTTCAAGCATTTGCTCAATTTATGGATGAGAGGCAACGGGCTCAAGAAGATGACAAGAGCACCACAAAGGCCTTACAAGCAGTAGTGGACAAGGTTGGGAGGTTTGAAGGAAGAAATATCACCAAATTTTTGAGGATATACACATGTGAAATGGAAGTGCATCAAATTTCAGAGGTGAGAATGATTACCACCTTTAGTTTGGCAGTTATACCTGAGATCAGGGAGAGGGTGCAAGAGTTGCATAAACAGGATATATCGTGGGGGAGATTTGAAGAGTTGCTGAAGGATGAGTTTTTTGAAGAAGACTCAGAGAGGATGACTAAAAGATTATTTTTAGAGTGGATTGAACAAAGGCCAGGGAACCAAATGGCTCCAAATAAATTAATCAGGGAATTTGAAACAAAGTTTGGTCAATTATCAAGGTATGAGAAGGAGTTGTTGGAAACCAAGAAGATTGAGTTATTTTTACAAGCAATTGATGAAGATTTGGAGGACAAGCTCTTTTTTCATCTTACAGATAGAACATCTGAGAATGGATTTACAAATAACTGGGGGCTGGTGAAAGAGACAGTAGGGCTTGTGGCCAAGCAGCAAAAGATTAAGACTGGGAGGTCATTATCACTGTTGGAGCCAATAGCTACAATCCCAAGTTCAATACCACTGCAAAAGACAAATAAGGCTACTCAAGATGATCCCATTGAAGAGCTGATTAAGGGCATACAAGATCTAAAGGTAGAAATGATTGAGTTGAAAAGATCTCAAATGCCTATAAGCAAAAGGAGGTCTCCAATAAACAAAGAAGCTCAAGACGAACAAAAGCCAAAGAAGGTACCTTCTTCTCCTTGTCCTGGAGACATATCATTATCAAAGAAGGGGTGGGAGAAAGACAAAGTGAAGGAGAAGGATGATGCCAACAATGCCAAAGTTGAAGCTATTATGGTAGAAGCATTGGATACTCGCATATCTATGAATGAAGAGGAAGAAATTAGCCAGGTATTTGCTCTCAAATGTGACTCTATGGTTAATGATGGCTACCAAAAAGAGAAAAAAATTAGCTTTAATGAGGCTCAAGAAGAAAAAATTGAAGAAATAGAAAAATTTTTCAATGGAGAAATGAAAAATGGGGTTTTACAAATATTTCCTGGAATGAATATGAATAATACAAGGGTTATTATGGATACAACATGTATCCAAAATCAAGATGAATTTGAATATGGAGAAGCACAAGGCTTAACAAAAGAAGCCCAGACCATCCAAATTCAAAAATGTGTGATTGAAGAAAAGAAGGATAGAGTTATTCACGAGGAAGATATTACTGAGCTTGTAAGCAAGAAGAAGTCTCCAAAGAACAAAAATGCTTCTCAAGAGACAAATTCAGAAAAGGTATCTTCTTTTGTTCATTTTGGTGATACACTATTATCAAAAGAGTGGGGAGAGAAGGGCAAAGAGATGGAGAAAGGTGACACAAGCAAGTTCAAAGCAAATAATGAAGAAGGTGATCTATATGAAGCTTATCCAACTGTGAAGATCAAGATTGGAGATGTGGAGGAGGACCAAAACTTCTTTGTACAAAACTCTACTACATATTCGGTAATACTTGATCAATCTTATATTGCAATTGCTAAGATGGAGATTAGAGTCTTGAATGATGGTTCTCATTATGTCAAGATTCGTAGTTGTAATGGGAAGAACGCTGTGCAAATTCTTATTGTAAAGCTTATTCATGAAAGGCATAGAGAGCAGCTAAGAGAGATGCCTTTAGAGCCAAGAAATACTTTCTTAGGTTTTTAAAAGGCACCCATGTAGGATGGAGGTACATGGGTGCAAAATAGATTATCTCCAAACTCCAACATAGAAAATTTTGGTTCTAGATTTTGGATTTGATTGGCAATAGGTTTATGAGTTTTCAAAGGGTTGAGGATTTGAATCTTATAAATAGAAGAAGGATACAAAAACAAGAAAAAAAATTTAAAAAGAGTGGGTTTAGTTTCAAATGATGAAATTGTAGTAGGAAATAACAGAAGAAATAAGTTTAGAAGATGGTTTGGTATAAGTTTAGGATGAAGATACTATAGTAGAGATATACTCAAGAAAAGAAGCTAAGGAGCCAGATTGAAAAGAGAAGTGCAGAATTGGGCATTAATTTACTCAAGAATCGTTGGTTAAGCTGAAAATTGGAGGGGGTGATTTCTTGGCACATACCAGAGGATGTGCAGGTTTGGAGGGGGTGGATGTCGTACTGTAATTGCTTACAGTATGTAAAATCCACTCAAAATGCCTAATATGTTTATAGATTTAGATATGTGTTAGAATGGTTAGTAAGTTAAATTAAAAATGGTTGATAGAAGAAACTTTATTTTATTTTATTTTACCTATTTAGTTATGGTATTTAAAAGTTATAAGATCTAAATGTTTAGTATGAAGCCTTGAGAGAAGGTGGGGACTTAAGGATGAAAATTTAAGCTAGTAAGAGGCTAATTGGGAGGGATGAAATCAAGCCATGGTCGGATGAAGGCAAGGAATAGGGAACTTCATCCCTATTGGTCAAATACCATGCCCAATGGGCTTTGAGGAGGCTGCCTGCGACCTTAACAAGGGTTTTCGGCGACTTCAAAAAGAGGATTCGCAATTTCAGAGGTAGGGTTGTAAATTTTAGGATTTTGGGTATAGTTTGAGAGGAAATTTTAGGCGATTTGGAGTTAGGGTGAAGAAGATATACTTGTTCAAAGTTAGAGAGTGGATTTTATACATACTGTCACTCTTTTGAGATTTCGCGGAGTTGTACGGAGGCTTTTGGAGATCGGACGGTGCGGTTGGAAAGGTGATTTCAAGATCTATGTCTGTTACGAAGGAATTCTTAAGTTTTGAGTTTAGACGAAGGAGATATGAAGAGTTGAAGACAGCGCATCCAATTCCAAGGCAGTAAGTAGACCGTTTTATTGATGGTGATGGGGTTTGCCATATCTTAAGTTTTTGGACGAATTTTTGTCTAAAAATTTCCAAGAAGGTGTATTATTGTGCTACAAAAGCTACACATCAAAGTTTCATAGCATTTGGACTCTTAGATTGTGAGATATGAAGAATTTAGTACACGGGTGTTTGTAAACAAGGGTTTAAAGCTACTGCTAGGGTTTTGGCGATATCTAAAGATCGATAATGAATCAACGGTTGAAATTTGTGGTGGTAGTTGTGAAGAATATATCAGTACTTCATGTAAATTTGGAGTAGTTTTGGATGGTTGGATTAAAAGTTATGGATTATTGAAGTTCAGAAAAAATTCCCTTCCTACGGGAGAATGAGGGTTTAGAGTATTTTGTTATGTTTTGAGTGGTTTGAGGAAATTAGGCTTGTGTATTGGGTGTAATAGCCCTATGGAGATCTCTTTTATATAAAATTGGGGGTTTTTATTATACTTGAATCTTGCTTGAGTAATTAGTGGCAGCCAAAAGCCCAGCGCTTTCTTGAGGCAGATTCTCTCTACCCCGACAACGTTTTGAATTCAGCCAATTTATCTTGTTATAAACTGTAGATTGGTCCAAATGGTGGCTGAGTTCCTTCCTTAAGGTCAATTGAATAATCATATGGATGATGCTCCAAAAGAATATCTGTATTTATTTTTTCAAAAATATACTAATAATCCCAATATTGGCTTGAAATGTGACTTAAAATCTTTCCACCATCAGAAACAGGTGTGGCATAAATATCAAAAGTTGATCCTTCTT
>JAWRVF010001408.1:0-72020 GCA_036785485.1 Physcomitrellopsis africana | reverse complement strand
CTTTGAAAGAGCATAACATTTTATTTATAAAACAAATGAGTATCAAACTTGTGCTCATTTCTTCCTTAACTTACATAGATTAGGTCTACCAAATCTCACTCTCAAATTCATCTTCTTACTCTCTCTATATACAAAAAAACCCACACACACACTGCCCATACAAATCCCAATCTTACCTTTACTCTATTTCTCTTTTCATCCAAACCCAATAATAATTTCACTCATAACTCTCTGCTCAGAGATTATATTGACTTGAGATTTTGACACAAAGTATTTAACTCTATAAGAAACAAAAAATTAACAAATTTCACTTCTAGAGTCCAAGTGGTTCCCAAGAGCCAAGGCCTGAAATTTAGTAACCTTCACTGCCCTAGTCTTAAACACCTACAATTTTGACGACTCATATCTCCCTTGATATTTAATCAAAAGATATGAGAATTATCTCTATATGTTTTTTATCTTGTCTACCACAAATCTATAAAAGCTTGCACTTAAAATCCTCTCTAAGCTTCCTCTACACACAAAAATATATATTGCCTATACAAAAAAAATCTATCACCTCCAAAAAAAACTCTCCTTTTTCTCTCTTCCGATCCTTCCTTGTCATCTCCCTCTTGGTCTTCCTTATCCTTTTGGTCAAAAAGACCTCTTAGCCCATATCTTTCTACCTCCTCAACCTTTTTTCTTTGACTAACTTGAAGAAATTTCACTTTCCAAGGTGAATTTCCATTCTTCCTTCTTATTACTAATTTTCTACCAACTTTTCTTCTAATTTCAGCCCACAACATATAAGTTTAGATCTAAGAGAGAAGAAAATAAAGATAAAATAGATCTAAGATGAATAGAAGAAAATCTAATAAATAAAAAAAAATAACTTAGATTAGATTAGAGATAAAAAGAAATAAACTACAATCCCTTCTCTTTTTTATCCTTTTCTCTTCTAATCTTAATTTTTTAATTTTAACACATTCTTTTATATCTTTCATATTATGTTCTAAATTACAATGCGACAACATCAACTTTTCCAAGGTATTTTTTATAGAAACAGATGCCTCAGACTTTGCTTTGAGGGCAGTATTGCCACAAATAGGAGTAGATGACAAACTCCACCGAGTAACTTTCCATTCCAAGAAATTTTCATTAACAGAGATCAATTACAAAATCCATGATAAAGAACTTCTTACAATTGTGGATTCTTTTCAAGAATGGCATCACTATGTGGAAGGCGCTTCTAGCCTAGTCACCATTGTCGGGTAGAGAGAATTCGCCTTGGGAAAACGCCGGGTTCCTAGCTGCTACTAGAACTAGCAGGGAACATGAGAGGAAGCCGTGCAAATATGTTCTATACTTGCACAATATTTATTCAAGCTTTCAAGTTATATTTATATTATACTTGTACAAGTCTTGTACAAGTATAAAATATAAATACTTGAATAATATTTATACAAATACTTATATAAATACTTGTATAAATACTTGTATAAATACTTATATAATACTTGATATAATACTTGGTATAATACTTGTACAAATACTTGTATAAATATTATATATAATACTTAGAAAATAATTGTATAAAAGATATAAGCAAAGTGTGTATATATTCAAGTATACCTCAAAATACAACCGCATATGAGGAATACAAGTTATACAACAAGCTGAAACTAAATAAATCACTAAAAAATCATCCAAAGGTCGAATCAAGCGTGCTTACAGCCTATAGAAAGCCAATAATCCATTGTAAAACATATCAAAATTTCACAAATAGATGACTTACCATTTAAAAGTTATGGCTAAAAGAAGTAGGCGCTAAAATTTCCAAGCAAATGCAAAGGCAGCAAAGCTCCTCTTCACTTCAGCCTTTGTTGTGATCACTTTCCTTCTCCAAATTGGACATGCAATAGCTTTTTAGAAAGCTCACTTCATCATCTAACTTATTCTAAAATTTTGCATGCATGCCTTTCAAACTCCAGATTTTGTAGCTAGTTGATTCTACTCTTCAAACCCTAGCAACAATTTGCCCTCTTTGACACTTCACGGCTCATAAAACTTTCATCAAAGCTCCAAATGTATTGATTTTTGTTTTTTTGGAAAGCTTACACAAGCTACTATAAGCACCTAAAATATCAAAAGGATTGAAGAGACTGTCCGGCTTGGGTGGTTGAACTTGAAGTCTGCACTCTTAGATCGGGTGGCGTGAGCCCTTTACTCTGAAATGCAACTTTTGCTTTTTCCAACTCCAAATGCTACAAGAGATGTCTTGATAGAAAGCTAGCCTGATTTTTCCACACTTTTTATATATTTCACTATGAAAAGTCAATCAAACTTTGCGATTGGTAAGGCTCAAAGTTTACGCCTTCTCTTCGTCACGGTGGAAGTAGCAAACCCTATTCTCTCTTAAGCAAACGCAACTTTTGTTCACAACTCAATACAACCCAGTAGTGGGTTCTAAATCCTCCTAGCTGGAAGAAGCACTTTTAAAATTTTTCATTAAATTCTTCTATCTCTCCTTGGGCTATCTCTCAAAGGATTGCCACTTAAAACTCTTTATTTATATAGATTACATGAACAGAAGAGTATATCTCCTTTTATTATAATAGACTATATAGAATCTTACGTGGGCAGCAAATCTAATGGATGGGCCTTATTAACATGCTCTTCTTTCTTATCCCTCTTAAGCTCCATTCTACCTCAAAAGTCAACAAGAAAGGTAAAACAACCTTTACCTTTCTTCTAATTACAAAAGAGTCTATTCTAGGATATAAATAAGGTAGGAACAAAACAAATAGCCATCTTAATTCACTAACTAAGTGGCTATAATAAATCCTCTTCTTATAATATCTTCTAAAATAACCTCTAGCACTCACACATATATTAACAATAGATACAAGATTTTTAATATTTTTATACACTGCACGTAAATGCAATATGACATGCTCCTCCTCTAAACCTGCACATCCTCTGGTATGTGCCAAGTTTAATCCTCTTCATCCTTTGTTTCAATCTCTTCATCACCTTCTGATATTTCTTTGTTCTCTGATGGAGTTAAGAATTCTTCAAGATCATTGGTGTCAAACTTTCCATCCCTTCTTCTATATGTTTTAATTCTTTTGCCAGCTATTGGGATCTTCAATAAAGTTCCATCCAACTCTCGCAGCAAATATGTGGCATTTGGTATGTACTTTAACCACCACATATGGTCCAAACCATCTTCGTGCAAACTTCCTCATTGTGCTGTGCTGATGTTCTAATGAACTGTCAAACACCAACATCCAATCACCTTCTTCAATTTTCTTAGACCTCATTCTATGGATTTTGTCAAATCTCTCTTTATTGCTCAATCTAGCAACCTTAAGCCTTTTTAATGCTATTTGTATATCTTCAGGCAATCTTCTAAGCTGCTGAATGCGAAGTTCTAATAGCCTTTTTCTTGTAATATCATCTTCCCAAGACAAAAATATCCAAGTTGGAACTGATTCTTTTCCAGGCATAATAGGCTTATGTCTATGCATAAGTTCTACTGGCATATCCGATGGCATTGCTTATGGGTGGTTCGTATCATTAAAAATCCTTCTTCTATTATTTTCCACATTATTTGAAACTCTTAGTATCGATTTCTAGCTTATTTCAATGGACCATTTTCCCCTGTCAAAAAGTCTTCTAGATATGATTTTTATCTGGAAGCCATGAATAATCAAAGCTAAAATCATATCTTCAAGCTCTCCAAGCTTCACCTTTGTCCAAAATAAATGATAATAGTCCACCTTCCCTTCTTTACCACACTCAAAGTTATAGTTATTTGCATAGATAAATACCTTTATGTCCTTGTGAACCATCTTTTTATTATTTATTTCTTCAACCATACATTCTTGAATTTGGATGGTCTGGGCTTTTTTTGTTAAGTAGCCCAGCCCACTCACTCCATATTCAAATTCACCTTGATTTTGGATACATGTTGTAATATATACTTGTATTCTTCGTATTCATTTCCATGAGCATTTGTAAGATCATATCTTCTTCCTCATTAGTCAAATAGTCATTTTGTTCTTTAACCATTTGACCATTATTAGCCTTCTCTTACATAGTTATTGGATCACACATCAAAGCAAATACTTGTCCAATTTCAAATTCCTCATCTTTGGTCATATGGGTGTCCAGAGCCTTCATCATGACTGTTTCAACTGTCATCTGTCTCTTCCTCTTAATGACATCTATGATCAATTCATGAAAATCTTTTTTAGCAATGCCAAGAGCCTCTCTCAATGTAAATTCAATCTTGGCATCCAGGATTCTTTCTTCTAACACCCCTTTCATGTCAATGGAAGATTCAATGTCAGATTGAAGCTTATAGGCAGGTCCCTTACCTTTTCCTTTAGAATCAGCTTCCTTTTCCTTTTCTTTGGCATTGTGTGTCCTCTCTTCCCATTTTTCTTTTAGAAGTGGCCCTTCTCGTGGATGATCAAAGACAGAGGACCTCCCAGGTCTTTGTCGTGTATGAGCAGCAGGACCTTCTACCTTTTCACCTTTTTTGAGCTCCTGGGTTTTTCTCTTAGATATTGGCTCCCCTGTATCATCATTCTCAGAGGTTCGCCCTCTCTTCTCTTCAACAAAGACATCATAGTCTTTAGTTTTGTCTTGAACTTGACCTAAAAAAACTTTGATGCTAGCTGTTTCAACAAGGTCATCCCAACCAGTGACATTTCGAATGGCTTGAGCCCCTCTGCGCAAAATTTCAACAGATGGAGCTTCTAAAGTTTTAATTGTTTGTTGCTCCACTCCTATATGGAATGTCTCAGCACCTTGTCCATGTAAACAATTAGACCTTCTCATCTTTTCTTCCATAAGTTTTTTCATTCCTCCCTTGCCAAAGTTGGTACTCAAAGGCAAGTTAATAGATGCATCATGAATCTTACCATCTTTGAAGACAATAATGCCTGCTTTAATAGCTTCATCACATGATTTGCAACTCCGAAGATTGTGACTGTCTTCTCCATCACAATAAACGCATTTCCTCACAAATAATCTTGCACCTTCAGATGATTGAGGGTCTCGAGACTTTTTCAATTCACTCATTTCCACCTTCAAATGCCTAATACCCTTTATAAGCTCATCTAAAGTTTTTTCTTCAACTGTCTTGACCATCTTAGGAGATGTTGTTGAAGAGGTTGGAGCAAATGATACCTTGGAAGCTTTTGTAGCAGGCTTCGGTGCTACATCCATCTGAATTGTCACACTTCTAGATTTCATTCTTTGTTGCTTTGCCACAAGAGCGACTGCTTCCTCCACTCTCCTCCAATCATTTGTAAAACCTCCTTCGGTGGTTCGATCACCTAAAAGCAAAAAGAGTCTATCTTCCAAAGCATCATCTGCTGCTTGCAAGAACAACTCAGCCTTCCTAGTATCAAAAAGACGCCTTTCTGCTAAAGGCAATTGATTGTATTTCTTCTCAAAATCTCGCAGTAATTCATTTGGACCCATAGTATTTCCAGGCCGCTGTTCAATCCAATCAATAAAAGACCTCTTGGTCATCCTCTCTGAGTCTTCTTCAAAATATTCATCACGCAATCTCTCTTCAAATGTCATCCAAGTAGTAAAATTTGCATCCCTTCGAATTTCTTCCACTTTCTCACGAATCTCAGGCACAACAGCTAATGTGAAAGTTTGTATCATTTGAGCCTCAGGTACCTGTTGCACCTCCATCTCACAAACATAAACCTTCAAAAACCTGGTGATGTCCTTTCCGTCAAATCTTCCAATCTTGTCAACAACACCCTTCAAGGCCTTGGTAGCTCCATTACCCCCAGTTTGAGTTTTATATTGATCCATAAATATCGCCAAAGCTCCTAGAATGGTATCCATGTTTGATTGGGCTCCAGAGGAAGCCCCTCCAGTATCCTCCATATTACCTTAGCCAAAACTAGTAGCCCCAAAGCAGCTCTCAGTGGAAGCACCAATTTTGTCGGGTAGAGAGAATTCGCCTTGGGAAAACACCGGGTTCCTAGCTGCTACTAGAACTAGCAGGGAACATGAGAGGAAGCCGTGCAAGTATGTTCTATACTTGCACAATATTTCTTCAAGCTTTCAAGTTATACTTGTATTATACTTGTACAAGTCTTGTACAAATATAAAGTATAAATACTTGAATAATACTTATACAAATACTTGTATAAATACTTGTATAAATACTTGTATAAATCCTTGGTATAACACTTGTACAAATACTTGTATAAATCCTTGGTATAATACTTGTACAAATACTTATATAAATATTATGTATAATACTTATAGAATACTTATAGAATACTTGTATAAATACAAGTATATATACTTGTCTAAAAAGTATAAGCAAAGTATGTATGTATTCAAGTATACCTCAAAATACAATTGCATATGAGGAATACAAGTTATACAACAAGCTGAAACTAAATAAATCACTAAAAATTCATCCAAAAGTCGAATCAAGCGTGCTTATAGCCTATGGAAAGCCAATAATCCATTATAAAACATATCAAAATTTCACAAATAGATGACTTACCATTTAAAAGTTATGGCTAAAAGAAGTAGGCGCTAAAATTTCCAAGCTAATGCAAAGGCAGCAAAGCTCCTCTTCACTTCAGCCTTTGTTGTGATCACTTCCCTTCTCCAAATTGGACATGCAATAGCTTTTTAGAAAGCTCACTCCATCATCTAGCTTGCTCTAAAATTTCGCATGCATGCCTCTCAAACTCCAGATTTTGTAGCTAGTCGATTCTACTCTTCAAACCCTAGCAACAATTTTCCCTCTTTGACACTTCACGGCTCATAAAACTTTCATCAAAGCTCCAAATGTATTGATTTTTGTTTTTGTAGAAAGCTTACACAAGCTACTATAAGCACCTAAAATATCAAAAGGATTGAAGAGACTTTCCGACTTGGGTGGTTGAACAAAGTCTCTGCCCTTCTTCATCAGGTGGCAGCAAACCCTTTCCCACTCTCAAGCTCACAACTTTTGCTCTCCAACTCCAAATGCTACAAGAGATGTCTTGATAGATAGCTAAGACAATCTTCCACACTCTCTATAAATTTCACTAAGAAAGAGTTGAAATCAAACTTGCAGTGGCAGCTCGAAGTTTCTGCCCCTCTTCATCGGGTGGCAGCAAACCTCACTCTACTAAAACAAGCATAACTTTTTGTTCACAACTCCAATACAAGCAAGTGAGTAGGTTCTAGAATCCTCACAACTTGAAGAACACACCCACCAATTTTCACTACAAACACTTCTATCTCCTCGGAGCTATCTCTCTCCAAAGTTCACTATTCAAAACTGCCTCTCTCTCTCGGTCTAACAAGAAGAGTATATCTCCCTTTCTTTCTATATTAGACTATAAGACGCCCACATGGGCAGCCAAATCCTATTGGATGGGCCTTATTCACCCCATGCTCTTCTTTCTTACCCTTCATAAGGTCCATTCTACCTCAAAAGTCAACAAGAAAGGTAAAACAACCTTTACCTTTCTTCTAATTACAAAAGAGTCTATTCTAGGATATAAATAAGGTAAGAACAAAACAAATAGCCATCTTAATTCACTAATTAAGTGGCTATAATAAATCCTCTCCTTATAATATCTTCTAAAATAACCTCTAGCACTCACACATATATTAACAATAGATACAAGATTTTTCATATTTTTATACACTGCACGTAAATGCAGTATGACACCGGTAATGACCAATACCTTTTACTTGAGATCATGCCTGAACTTTTATATCTTCTTTGTAGAAATGACCTGAAAATATCGCTTCGCCACTACTTGCATGAGATGGTTCAACTTCAAAGACAATTACAAGTGACCTGCTGCTTGGTATTCTTTGACGTCTTCTTGGCTCTTCTAATTTTTCATCTCGAGGTCGACGCTGTAAGCTACTCGGTTGAGATGGTACCACTAGTACAATATCTACATTCTCACTAGTCATATTTAAATACACCTTGATATTAGTTATCTTGATACTACGAAATACAACAAGTTATATTTTGATAAGACCTGGATCCCTTTTCTATTCATTTCTCTAGAGAAGGCTTCATCTTCACGCTTTATTAATGGCCAGCTTTTGATTTATTAGGATATTGTTGATAGAATTACCATACCTTTTGCGACGCATTGGCGAGATTTTTGGCTGGTTCCCATGTTCATTCATTAATATTGTAGCCACTCCAACACACAAAGTACTCTAATTTATTCCATCTTTGCCGTGAATCTAGTATCTTTTCCACCTCATATTCTTCATTGTTTTCAATTTCTATACTAGGTGGCGGACATTGCATTCTTCCAAAAAAAGATGATTCCCGATAAGACTCTAATAGAGAAACATAAAAGACAGGATGTACCTTCATAGCAGCTAGTAACTCTAAGCGGTACGCTATAAGATTGATTTGTTTCTGGATAACAAATGGTCTCAATCTCCGGTAGTCCAACTTATCACATGGCTGCTTGGTTTTGATATTCCATCGAAATAGCCATATTTTATCTCCAATTTTGAAATTAGGTGCCTGATTCCAAAATTTATCTGCGGATGATTTGTAAGACTCTTGGGCAATTTGCAGTTGAAGCTTCAATGTGGTTTGAAACTCCGATAGCTGTTGTACCAATCCTTCAGCTACTAGGTTGTTATTTGCTGACGAACTAAATAGATCAAGCTTCGGATGGTATCCATAGTTGGAAAAGAATGGTGTTTTTTGAGTCGATCCATGAAAGGTATTGTTATATGCAAACTTGGCTAGCGGTAGATATGCAGTCCAATCATCTTGCTGATAGTTGATGTTGCATCATAAATACTGTTCCAAAACTTGATTCACCCATTCCGTTTGGCCGTCCGTTTGAGGATGGAATGCCGAAGAAAGCTTGATGTCCACCTTCAATATTTTAAAAAAAGATCTCCAAAACTTTGATACAAATTGGGTTCCTCGATCCGACACGATATCATCTGGTAGACCATGATATCGATACACATTATCAAGGAAGAGCCTTGTTGTATCTTTGCTTGATGATGTCTTCTTGCAAGGGATAAAATGTGCCATCTTCGTAAGTCGATCCACCACAACAAAGATGCTTTCAAATGAATTCGATGGTGGCAGATTTGTAATAAAGTCCATGGAAATTGAAGACCATGGATGACACGGAATGGGCAATGGCTGTAGAAGTCTATAAAGGCGATGTCGAGGGTTCTTGGATCTTGAACAAATGTCACAAGAGAGGACAAAATCCTTCACATCCTTCCACATTTGGGGCCACCAGAAATCTCGAGAAATGAGTTCCAAGGTTTTGTTGAATCCGAAATGTCCCGCAGCTGGAAAGTCATGACGAGATTGAAGGACTCAAAGTCGTGCTGGCCCTTTTGGGATATACAGCCGCTCCTCAAAGTATAAGAGATCTCTTTCAACCTTGAACTTGTCATCATTGATACGTTGCTTAATATGAAGGACTATTGAATCTTGATAGTGCGCTTCCAGCGTATCTACGATTGAAGTCGATGTCGATTAAGCATGTTATATTTTAAATCTGAATTAACAATGATTTTAAATTAAATGCAGCAGATTAATCTTTGTAAAGATCTTTTGCACGTCCAAGTTGTCAGGTAGAATCAAAAATAATGGATAGTGATTCTTCTTTGTCATCTTGTTGAGACTTCAATAGTCCACGCATATCTATAGTGAGCCTCCTTCTTCTTTACAAATAAGATTGGTGCCCCGGTTGGCAACTTTGAATGATAAATGAAGTTCTTATATTTAGATTCGTCAATGTATTTCATAATTTAAATATTTCTATCATGATAGGTTTATGGAATTAGGCCGAAAAAAAAGCGGGTTAATGCTCCTTCTTGTAATTCTATGGTACAATCGTATGGTCGATGTTCTGGTAGTATGTCAGTATTCTTTTTTTGGAACACGTCTTGAAAATCCTTGTATTGTTCCGATATACTTGTTGAAATCTGCTCTCCACTAGTTGGAGTTGCATAAATGACCAATGGTATGCCTTCCTTGCACAATCTTACAAATGTTCTTACTCTAATAAACAAAGATTTTTTGGTTTGGGGTCTTCTTTCAGGCTTGTCCTTAGATTGTTCTATGAAAAATGTTATCCTCCGCAATCTCCAATCTATGGATGGATTATAGATGTAGAATAGAAAAGACCAAGAATAACGAGTTGTGGGGTCTTATTAATATTAAAACTAATATAACTACTATGGTCTTAAAACGTCACTTCTATAGGTTCTGATTCATGGGTGATACTACCAGATAATAAAGATCGTCCATCTATTACTTCTCACATACAGAGCAGGTTTGAGTTTGTCTTAGGAATTTTTAAGTCCGTCGAGCGAATTTTGATGCAAAAACGACACTGGAATTCTGAATCTAATAAGGCTAAGATTTTTAGTTTTTGAGGACCAAAAGATAAAAGAATTGTAAAACAACGGGCAGGTTGAGTAGGAAGAGAGGAACTTGGTTTTGATTTGTCCAGCCACACGATTCTTAATGTGGCTGGGCATCCTTGTTATCCTGAACAAACGCACCTCTATTCTTGATGTTGTGTCTATTTTGCTTCTTAGGACAGCTTCCAGCTCTATGGCCTTCTCCACCGCAATAAAAACACAAACTTTTTTCCATACGCTGCTTCTTTTCTTCTAGAGTAAGGGATTTGACACGTACTGCATCAATCTCCATGTCCTCTCTCTCCAATTGTAAATTTAAGCTACTTATCAATATAATTGCACCATGATGACTTGTATATTATACGGAGCATTGGTCTTGAAAGCGTTGAAATAGGCGATTATCGCGCCAGCTGACTTTGGTAATAAACCGTTGGCGTTTGTGGATCGAGGAAGAGATATGACAAATCTTCCGCGATGCGTCGCTTTGGGCCTGATAGAATTATTCATCAATGTTTCTTCATCGATTGATGTCGCATGCTAATTGCGAAATCGTGCATAGGCGTCTGGAAATTCTTATTAAGTAGCAATCAAATTTTTGTTGTAGCCCACCGAGCCTTGTCATGCTCGCCAAATGCTTCTGCAAATGCCTCCAAAAAAGTCTCAAAGTTGTTCAAAATTGGTGATCCTTTTTCAAATAGAGGAGCAAACCACGATAGAGCTTGTCCCGTAAGTAAAGTTCCAACCAATCCAACGCGTTGTCATACTGCATTTACGTGCAGTGTATAAAAATATGAAAAATCTTGTATCTATTGTTAATATATGTGTGAGTGCTAGAGGTTATTTTAGAAGATATTATAAGGAGAGGATTTATTATAGCCACTTAATTAGTGAATTAAGATGGCTATTTGTTTTGTTCCTACCTTATTTATATCCTAGAATAGACTCTTTTGTAATTAGAAGAAAGGTAAAGGTTGTTTTACCTTTCTTGTTGACTTTTGAGGTAGAATGGACCTTATGAAGGGTAAGAAAGAAGAGCATGGGGTGAATAAGGCCCATCCAATAGGATTTGGCTGCCCATGTGGGCGTCTCATAGTCTATTATAGAAAGAAAGGGAGATATACTCCTCTTGTTAGACCGAGAGAGAGAGGCAGTTTTGAGTAGTGAACTTTGGAGAGAGATAGCTCCAAGGAGATAGAAGTGTTTGTAGTGAAAATTGGTGGGTGTGTTTTTCAAGTTGTGAGGATTCTAGAACCTACTCACTTGCTTGTATTGGAGTTGTGAACAAAAGGTTATGCTTGTTTTAGTAGAGTGAGGTTTGCTGCCACCCGACGAAGAGGGGCAGAAACTTCGAGCTGCCACTGCAAGTTTGATTTCAACTCTTTCTTAGTGAAATTTATAGATAGTGTGGAAGATTGTCTTAGCTATCTATCAAGACATCTCTTGTAGCATTTGGAGTTGGAGAGCAAAAGTTGTGAGCTTGAGAGTGGGAAAGGGTTTGCTGCCACCCGACGAAGAGGGGCAGAGACTTTGTTCAACCACCCAAGTCGGACAGTCTCTTCAATCCTTTTGATATTTTAGGTGCTTATATTAGCTTGTGTAAGCTTTCCATGAAAACAAAAATCAATACATTTGGAGCTTTGATGAAAGTTTTATGAGCCGTGAAGTGTCAAAGAGGGCAAATTGTTGCTAGGGTTTGAAGAGTAGAATCGACTAGCTACAAAATCTGGAGTTTGAGAGGCATGTATGCGAAATTTTAGAACAAGTTAGATGATGGAGTGAGCTTTCTAAAAAGCTATTGCATGTCCAATTTGGAGGAGGGAAGTGATCACAACAAAGGCTGAAGTGAAGAGGAGCTTTGCTGCCTTTGCATTTGCTTGGAAATTTTAGCGCCTACTTCTTTTAGCCATAACTTTTAAATAGTAAGTCATCTATTTGTGAAATTTTGATATGTTTTACAATGGATTATTGGCTTTCCATGGGCTATAAGCACGCTTGATTCGGCCTTTGGATGAATTTTTAGTGATTTATTTAGTTTCAGCTTGTTGTATAACTTGTATTCCTCATATGCGGTTGTATTTTGAGGTATACTTGAATACATACATACTTTGCTTATATTTTTTATACAAGTATATATACTTATATTTATACAAGTATTCTATAAGTATTCTACAAGTATTATACATAATATTTGTATAAGTATTTGTACAAGTATTATACCAAGGATTTATACAAGTGTTTATACAAGTATTTGTATAAGTATTATTCAAGTATTTATACTTTATATTTATATAAGGCTTGTACAAGTATAATACAAGTATAACTTGAAAGCTTGAAGAAATATTGTGCAAGTATAGAACATACTTGCACGACTTCCTCTCATGTTCCCTGCTAGTTCTAGTAGCAGCTAGGAACCCGGCATTTTTCCAAGGCGAATTCTCTCTATCCGACAGCGTGATTCCTTTGTCGGATAACGTTCAGACTGTAGAGCTGTTATTAACTTGATTTGATTAACGAAACCTTGAAACTTGGAGCGTGTACCAGCAAACTTATCTGAAAGACTAATTTGAGGCTCCTTTCATTGTAGAAGCAATGATTCTTGTTGAACCACAGGTAAAGCTGCTTCTTCTGGTGCAGAAGCTCGAGGCTGATGAAGCCGAGATTGTGCTATTCTGGATGCTCCATCATTATGAAGTCTTACAAAGACTCATTCCATGACCGTAGTTCTTTGTGATAACGTAGCAAGAGCATTCATAGTGGCATCCATCTTGGAGTTCAAACTTTCACTCATATTAATGTCTTCACCTCCAACCATTCTAAGAGAAATGAAGTAATTGTTTCTACAAAGAGGAAATATTGGTTTAGAAGAGGGTACTCCGCATCCTCTAAAACGCCTTAAGACATTCAGGAAGAGGGGTAATCTATTCTCTCCAAGAAGAATAAGACTCTAATATTATGACGGACAAGATATCAATTTAGAAGAAGGTAATCCGCAACCTCTAAAATAATAGTGTACCTTCAAGAAGAAGGATAATCCACACTCCAACAAGAAGGAAATAGCTCTGATATCTAAGATGAGAGTAGTTTCGACAAACTGTCATGGACACAAAATATAGAATAGAAGTCTAAACAAGAAGTTCAAGAAGAATTGGCAGGAACTGGATTAATGTCACGAACACAGAATATAGACTTGAAGTCTAAACAAGAAGTTCAAGAAAAATTGGCAGGAACTAGATTAATCAAATGAGTACAAAAATAATACTAGAGAGGTGAGCTAGAGCTCCAAGAGATGTGTTGTCGAGACTAAAGAATTCATCAGCCTCGACTCCAATATATACTCCTACCTAAGAAGCTTCTCAAGCAGCTTCCACCAATTAGAGAGCTTCTCAAGCAACTTCTACCAACTAGGAAGCTTCTCAAGCAACTTCCACCAACTAGGGAGCTTCTCAAGCAACTTCTACTAACTAAAAAGATGTTAGAAGGCTCTGGAAGATTCTAGAGAGTTTTAGGAACCTTTTAGAATATTCTAGAAGGTTCTGATAAGTATGTCCTTGACATAAAATTACTAACTAATTCTTATCTACTAGCTATTAAGTGAAGAAAATAAACTAAGAGGCTTTCATAAAAACCTTGTTAAAATATGTTGAATTCTTGTTGAACTAAGATAATAGAGTATTAATTGAAAAATCATTTTTAATCATAGTTTCACCATATAATCGTGTCACAACACGACAACATGTAAACTAAATCTTAAAGCAATATTTGAGGTGTACCATCAACTACCAATAAGATGATTAGACAACTCTCTGACCATTGGCAAAGTTTGCTTATAATAATATAATATATTCTTCTATACAATAAACACTTTTCTTTGCCAATTATGGTTATCACCCACTACTTGATACTTTTAATTTTTAAAAAATTGATAATCCAATAGTAGAAGATTTGGAAAATTGTTTGTCAAAGCTACATGCAATAATGAAGGTGCAATTAAAAGAAGCTCAAGAACAACAAAAAATAAATATAGATGCGTATCATAAGGAACAACCACAATTTAATGTGGGAGACAAGATATGATTACTTCATTACAATATCAAGACTACTGTCACGGACACAGAATACAAAGAGGAAATCTAAACAAGAATTTCAAAGAGAACTGGCAAGAACTAGATTGATCAGATGAGTACAAGAACAACACCAGAGAGGTGAGCTAGAGCTCCAAGAGATGTGTTGTCAAGACTGAAGAACTCTTCAACCTCGACTCCTATATATACTTCTAAATAAGAAACTTCTTGAGTGACTTCCAACAACTTAAAAAGCTTCTCGAGCAGCTTCCATGAATTAGGAAGCTTCTCAAGCAACTTCTACTAGCTAGGAAGCTTCTCAAGTAACTTCCACTAACTAGGAAGCTTTTCAAGAAACTTCCATTAACTGCTAGTGGAAACTTCTAGAAGGTTCCAGGGACTTGCTTCTAGAATGTTCTAATTTCTAGAAGGTTCTAAGACTATGTCTCTAACATCACCCCCTCCTTTAGCTTTGAGGTCTCCGAGAAGCAATGTTGTTGTCAGTCAATACCAACGCAAAAAAATGAAGATCTGTCGCATAACGTTTGCTATGAATTCCAATTGTCTTTCACGAGGCAAGTGGTTCATCGGTCCTTGAAGCCAACGGTAGTGGCCCACGCCCTCAACTTCCGACCAAGCATGAACTTCCGTGTCCTCATTGTAGAACTGTCCTGCAAACATACCTTCTGGTTGACCATTGTAAGCACGCTCGACTTCAAATACAATCACTAGTGATCGGTTACTTGGTATCCTCCGTCGTCGTCGTGGTGCAGGTGGTTCTTCATCTCGAGGTCGCCTTCGTGAGCTAGTAGGTTGAGATGATATGATTGGCATGGTATCTATCTCTTGGCTATCTATGTCGAAAGACCAAACTATGGCTATCAGAAAAGATCTACTCTATCTTGGAAAAAATAACCACATCAACTATGAATTTTGGTAGTGTTTTTCCCTCTTTTTATGTTACTAGATGAGCAAGCTTCAAAAAGACGTTATCCTCAAACCGGCTTAGGTTTCTGAGGATATTGTTGATGAAACTCTTGTACCTTTTGCGGCGCATTGGCGAGATTTTTGGCCGGCTCCCATGTTCGCTCATTGATATCATAGCCTCTCCAATGTACAAAATACTCCAATTTTTTCCATTTATGGTGCGAATCTAGCACCTTTTCTACCTCGTATTCCTCGTGGTTCTCGATTTTGATACTAGGTGGCAAACTTTGCACTCTTCCAGGAAAAGACGATTCTCGATAAATCTCCAACAAAGTAACATGAAAGACTAGATGTACCTTCATAGCAGCTGGTAACTCCAGACAGTACGCCACTGGATTGATTTGCTTCAAGATGACAAATGGTCCCAACCTCCGATAGTCCAACTTATCACACGGCCGCTTGGTCTTGATATTCTGTCGAAGTAGCCATACTTTATCTCCAATTTTGAAAATAGGTGCTTGATTTCGAAGTTTATCTGCGGATGTCTTATAAGACTCTTGAGCAGACTGCAATTGCATCTTTAACATAGTTTGAAGCTCTGATAGCTGCTTCACAAATCCTTTAGCTGCTGGATTGTTATTCATTGATAGACTTAACAAATCAAGCTTCGGATGGTACCCATAGTTAGAAAAGAATGGTGTTTGTTGAGTTGACACGTGCAAGGTGTTGTTATATGGAAACTCGGCTAACGATAGATATGCGGCCTAATCATCTTGTTGATAGTTGATGCTGCATCTTAGATACTGTTCCAAAACTTGATTCACCCGTTCCGTTTGGCCGTCAGTTTGAGGATAGAAAGCTGAAGAAAGCTTGATATCCACCTTCAATATTTCAAAAAGAGATCTCTAGAACTTTGATACAAATTGAGTTCCTCGATCCGACACGATATCATCTGGTAGACTATGATATCGATACACATTATCAAGAAAGAGCCTTGCTGTATCTTCACTTGATGATGTCTTCTTACAAGAGACAAAGTGCGCCATCTTTGTAAGTCGATCTACCACAACAAAAATGCTGTCGAAAGAATTTGATGGTGGTAGGTCTGTAATAAAGTCCATGGAAACTGAAGACCATGATCGCCGTGGAATTGGCAATGGCTGTAAAAGTCCGTAAGGGCGATACCGAGGATTTTTAGATCTTGAATAGATGTCGCAAGTGAGGACAAAATCTTTCACATCCTTCCACATTTGGGACCACCAGAAATCTCGAGAAATAAGTTCCAAGGTCTTGTTGAATCCAAAATATCCCGCAGTTGGAAAATCGTGACGAGATTGAAGAACTCGGAGCCGTACTGGTCTTTTTGGAATATACAACCGCTCCTCAAAGTATAAAAGATCTCCCTCCACTTTGAACTTATCATTATTGGCACGTTGCTTGATATCAACTGCTATTGAATCTTCAATGGTCGCGGTACGTACCTGATTGAGGAAGTCAGCATCGGTTGGTACAATGGCAACGTGAAGCCGGAATTGTTCTGGCTTCAATAGCGTCGTACATTATTGGTCGAATGCTGCCTCTCCAGCCTTTAGTACAAGATATGATCTCCTTGATAACGCGTCAGATAGTCCTTGTTACTTTCCAGGTCGATAAGTGATAACAAAGTCGAATCTGGATAGCAACATATTCCATCGAGCTTGACGCCAATTCAAAATTCGAGCCAACATGAAATATTCCAAATTCTTGTAATCCGTGTATATGGTTACCGGATGTGTCGCTCTTTCGAGAAAGTGACGCCATTCTTGGAAAGAATCCACTATAGCAAGAAGCTCCTTATCGTGGATCTCATAGTTGATCTCAGCAGTAGAGAACTTTCGAGAATAGAATGCAACTGGATGGAGCTTTTCATCAGCACCCATCTGTGAAAGTACGGCTCCCAAAGCAAAATCCGAAGCATTGGTTTCCAAATAAAAGGCCTTTGCAAAATCCGGGTGGACCAAGATCGGAGCCATTGTAAATGCCATCTTAAGATCTTGAAATGCTTTCTTTGCTAGGAGTCCCCATTCGAGCTTGTCTATACACGTCAATCGAGTGAGTGGAGCACCAACTTGGAAATAATTCTTAATAAAAATCAGATAGAAGTTAGCAAAATCAAGAAAACATTGTACGTCTCTAACTGTCTTTGGAACCTCCCATGACACGATTGCTTCCACTTTCTTGGGATCCATTTTCAAGCCTTCTGTAGTCGTGATGAATCTCAAAAATTCCATCTCAGATTGGTGAAATAAGCACTTCTCCAACTTGGCGTAGAGTCCTTGCTCATGTAGTTTTTCAAGGACGAGACGAGCATGCTTTTTTTCGTTCTTAGAAAATATCAGAATATCATCCAGATAGATGACAACAAAATTGTCAAGATGCTCCCAAAAGATGTCATTTATCATGTGTTGAAAAATTGCCGGAGCATTGGTAAGACCAAAAGGCATGATATTATACTTAAAATGGCCATACCTTGTACGGAAAGCTGTCTTCCATTCGTCTCTTTTTTTAATTCGTACAAGGTTGTAGGCTCCTCTTAGATAGATTTTTGTAAAGATCCTTGCCCGTCCAAGTTGTTCAAGAAGACCAGATATCAAGGGTAATGGGTAACGATTCTTCTTTGTTACCTTATTGAGACCTTGATAGTCCACGCACATTCGTAGCAAGCCATCCTTCTTTTTTACAAATAAGATTGCTGCTCCAACTGGTGACTTCGAATGGCAAATGAAGTTCTTGGCTAGATTCTCATCAATGTACTTCCGCAATTCTGCCAACTCCGTCTGTGACAAATTGTAGATTGTGCCAAAAGGAGGTTGTGCTCTTTCTTGCAAGTCTATGGCACAATCATATGGTCGGTGCTCTGGTAGCATATCGGCATTCTTCTTTTGAAACACATCTTGAAAATCTTTATATTGCTCCAGTATACTTGCTGTCGAAATCTTCTCTTCGCTGGTTGGAGTCACATAAATGACAAATGGTGTACCTTCCTTCGACGATCTTACAAGTGCTCTTGCTCCAATAAATAAAGATTTTTTGATTCGGGGTCTTCTAACTGGTTTACTCTCGGAACGTTCTATTGGAAATGTTATCTTTCGTAACCTCCAATCTATAGTTGGATTATACTTTTCCAACTAGGAAAGACCAAGAATAATAGGACTTGACGGAGTCTTTATAATGTTGAAGATAATATAACTACTATGGTCCTTAAATGCTATTTCTATAGGTTCTGATTCATGAGTGACACTACCAGACAGTAAAGGTCGTCTATCTATGACTTCTACGTAAACAGGTTTAGATTTCCATACTAGAGGGATCTTATGATGTTTAGCATATTCTTCGTCTAAGAAACAAGCGGATGCTCCTGAATCTAATAATGCTAAAGTTTTAAGCTTCTGAGGACCAAAAAATAAAAGGATTGTAAAATAAAGGGCGGATTGGGCAGAAAGGGAGGAACCTGATTGTTGTTGCGATTTTTGACTGTCTAGCCGCACGGTTCCTACTGTGGCTGGGCATTTTTGTTTTCCTGAAAAAACGTGCCTCTGGTCTTGGCAATGCGTCGATTCTGCTTCTTGGGACAATTTCCAACCTTGTGGCCTTTTTCACCGCAATATAAGCATAGTCCTTCTTCCATGAGCCGCTTCTTCTCTTCTGGAGTGAGGGATTTGACACGTACCGCATCAATTTACATGTCGTCCATCTCGGAATGTGAATTCAAACTGCTTGCTGACATGGTTGAAGCGTGACGAGTCACATGTTGTCTTGAGCGTTGGTCTTGGCGACGTTGAAATAGGCGGTTGTCACACTTCACAGCTTGGCTAATGGCTTCGTTGAGCATTTGTGGATCAGGAAGAGATAATAGCAAATCTTTCACATCATCCCTCATACCCAATAAAATTGACTCGTCTATGCTTCTTCATCCCAATTGATGTCATATGCTAATTGTCTAAAGTCTGATGCATAAACTGATGCAGAGCGTGTCTCTTGTCGTAGTGATCGAATCTTTGTTGTAGCCCATCGAGCCTTGTCATGCTCGCCAAATGCTTCTGCAAACGCTTCCAAAAAAGTTTCAAAGTTGTTCAAAATTGATGATCCCTTCTCGAATAAAAGAGCAAACCATGATAGAGCTTGCCCCGTAAGTAGGGTTCCAACCAGTCCAACACGTGACTCCTCTGTTGGATAGCGTTCGGATTGTAAAATTGTTATTAACCTGATTTGATTGACAAAACCTCGAAACTTGGAGCGTGTACCATCAAACTTATCTGGAAGGCTAACTCGAGGCTCCTTTCGTTGTAGAACTAGTGGTTCTTGTCGAATTACAGGCAAAGCTGTTTCTTATGGTGCAGAACTTTGAGGTTGATGAATTCTAGATTGTGTTACTCCAGATGCTCCATCATTATGAAGTCTTGCAAACGCTCCTTCAATCTCCGCAGTTCTTTGCGATAACATAGCAAAGACATTCATAATGGCGTCCAACTTGGACTCCGAACTTTCAGTCATACTAATCTCTTGACCTCCAGCCATTCTAAAAGAGAGAAATAATTGATTCTACGAAGAAGAAAATATTGGTTAAGAGGAGGATACTCCGCAACCTCTAAAACGTCTAAAATCCTTCAAGAAGAGGAGTAATCTACTCTCTCCAGGAAGAATAAGATTCCAATATTATAATGGGAGAGATATTAGTTTAGAGGAGGGTAATCCGCAACCTCTAACACATTAGTATACCTTCAAGAAGAGGGGTAATCCACACTCTAACAAGAAGGACTAGCTCTAATATCTGAGATGAGAGCAGTCTGGACAAATTGTCACAGACATAGAATACAAAGAGGAAATCTAAACAAGAATTTCAAAGAGAACTGGCAAGAACTAGATTGATCAGATGAGTACAAGAGCAACACCAGAGAGGTGAGCTAGAGCTCCAAGAGATGTGTTGTCAAGACCGAAGAACTCTTCAGCCTCGACTCCTATATATACTTCTAAATAAGAAACTTCTTGAGCAACTTCCAACAACTTAGGAAGCTTCTCGAGCAACTTCCATGAATTAGGAAGCTTCTCAAGCAACTTCTATTAGCTAGGAAGCTTCTCAAGTAACTTCCACTAACTAGGAAGCTTCTCAAGAAACTTCCACTAACTGCTAGTGGAAACTTCTAGAAGGTTCCAGGGACTTGCTTCTAGAATGTTCTAATTTCTAGAAGGTTCTAAGACTATGTCCCTAACAACTACTCATCTTTGTGATAAGTTGGACTATCGTATGCTTAGACCTTTTCCTATTTCTAAACAGATCAACCTAGTTGCATATTGATTACACCTATCAGAGTCCATAAAGATCCATCCTATATTCCACGTGTCTCTTTTTTAACCATACAAGATAGTGAATATACCAAGAAGAAGACAAGTGCCACCTCTTCCTATAGACGTGGACAATAATGAAGAATTTGAAGTAGAAAAAGTATTAGATTCGAGGCAACGCTGAAATAGATTGGAATATCTTGTTCATTGGTGTGGATACAATATTAGTAAATATACATGGGAACCAGTAAAGAATCTTGCAAATGCAACAAAGAAAGTAGAGGCTTTTCATCAACAACATCCATCAAAACTAAGATGAGGACCTTTCTTATAAAAGAAACATGATCTAGACAAGATAAAATTCTACTTTCTATCCTTATTTACAGCTTCTTTGTATTTGTGATGTTAAGGAGATGGAGAACCAACAACCAGTAGATTCAACTCAAGAACCTTCATTTGTTGATTTATCGGACGAGACATTACGACTATCACAACCTTCAAGACGACAAAATAGAGATGAGGATCTTCAAGAATGATATGTCCTTCCTCAAATTGATGGCAAAATACAACTTGTTTGGTATCATGACCTTGGAAGAGACTCTCGATGTTTGGTGATACTTTTAGAGGTAGGAACTACTCTTGATGGTGTTCTTAATATTTTCTTTGAAAGGAGTTATAAAGGCCTCAACAGTGATCAAATAACAGGGTGGTCCTCTCACCTTGGTATGGGACATTATCGATGGCTAAAAAGACCTATCAACTATCTTCAAAGGGAACAAAGATTAGAGTATGTAGCAAGCATAATTCAACGTGTTCTGGACTTCCTCAACATGTAATCACTGCTCCTCGTAGAACTCGTCCCTAGAAGGGGGAATAATGTCACATGCATAAGATTTATTTTAATAATTATCTAATTAATATAGACCAATAGAAATAGGTAAAATAAGTTGATTTGATAAATATCTAATAGAAAATATAATAATATATTTATAGAGGCAAGAGTGAAGCCTTCTTCACTCTTGTCAACTCCTTTCTTGCTTCTAATCCAGTTTCAAGAGTCTATAGATTTCTTGTCTTGTGGCAATAGCCATTCCAGTTTTTTAATATATATACTTCTTTACTTCTATTTTATTATACTTTTTAATAGAAGTTTCATATATTTATTTGCTTTCATCGAGTTCTTGTCGTTGAAACATATGTTTATTCAATAAACCTCTTTGATTTTGTTAAGTGTTTGTTATGTTTTTATTTTTACATATTTTTTAATATAAATATAATTTATATAGATGTTGTATCAATAATCATTTGCATATTATACAAACAATATAAACATCTTTACTTATTAATTTTTATAAAATAAAAATAAATAATATTTTTTAAAAATTTAAATATTTTTTAAAATTTTATAATATTTTTCTACCATCCATTTAATTTCTCATATTTTTTTGTCCACACCTGTAAATAAGGTATACTATAATATATTAGATTTAAAAAGATATAAATATTTTAGTCTTATATTATTCATCACGATTTTTTATAAATTAATATAAAAATTAAATTTTATTTATTTATTTATTTATTTTTAATAAATTTAATTGATATAAAATTATTTAATTATATTTATATATAAATTGATATATATATATATATATATATATATTTGTATTGATTATTATTATTATAATATATATAAAGCTAAATTTAATTAATTTTATAAGATTAATAAAAAATAAAAATAAAAATAAAAAAATAATTTTTTTAAAATTTTATTTTATATTAAACCATATTATGTTCATTTTAAGACCTACAAAAGTTCAACTTTTTTCCAAAAGTATCCACTCTAATTTCAAAGAAAATCCTCTTTTGTATTAGTTATCTTATTTTTATGGATATTTTTGTATTAAATTAGTCATTCTAATTTATAAATAAGACTTAATAACCTTTAACAAAGCTCCAAGTTATTCTATAGTTCTCCAATCACCTTTTAAAAATCACTTTTTTCTTTTTTCTTATAACATATTTAAGTAGAGTCTTAAAGATTTTATTTCTTTTCTATTCTATTTTTTTTTTATAATGTCATAATATTATAAATGTTAATTACATTTAGCCAAGTTTTGATCTATTGTTTTAAAATACTACAAAGACCTAGAATTTTTTTAGAATTTAAAATTCAGAAGATAATTATTCTTGAACTTTATATCACCCAAAAAAATTCAATTCGTAGTTATTACATCTTAAAAATCCTTTCTGTTACTTAGTATGAAGGTGATATATAAAAATAGATTCCTTAAGACACATATTAATACAATTTAGAAATCTAAACTGATAAAGAAATTTATAAATTTTACTTTTAAAATAAAACAGATAAATAATCCAATAAATTTCTATTTATAATTTGGTAATATCTTTAAAATATTTCATTTATATTTTTTCTATTAAAAATTCATAGCACAAGTAGAAATGTCTATTTTTTATTCGAAGATTTTAATTTTTTCATTAATTAAATATTTTATTTCCAAAATAATCTTAAACATTTCTAATACTGATTGATTATAATCATAGTTCAAAAATTACAAATCTATGCAAAAAAAATACAAATTTCCCATAATTAGTGGTTTTTGGGTTGCCCAAACAAGATCACTCCGAAAAAAACCACTAAAACTTTAATGGATTACTACCACTACTACATATTAAAATATAATTTAATTAATTACCCAACCTCCCATGTAAACAATCATACCATCTTCAAGTCTAGTACTTCCAGTTATTTTCATCTGTGATGAACGAACCCAAAAAGGATGACCGAAAATCGTCAGGAGTGCTCCTCATCCATAACGGATGACCGAGAATCGTCGAGAGGGTTCCTCATCCAGAGTCCAGTTTGAAGCGTGGGCGATGGCGAAGGCGGCGCGGGCTGCGAAGGGACGGAGAGCCTGCTCCCCGTCACGAGATGGCGCTGCTGCATCTTGGATCATCGTGAGGAGGGGCCACCATCGCCGTGCCAATGCGAGCTCAGCCTCCCGACCACAATCTAACGCTCGCATTAGGTCTGGCGATCCTACTTGCCACGGGATGCGTGTTCACAGGGAATGCCAAAATTGTCGTCAAGGTGGGCCGCTCTGCTTTTGGAGCCGCCTCGTCACGCTTTCCGGGTCGGCTGTCGGATCATCTGCCCGTCATCGTCTAACGGTTGCTCGCTGTACAGTTCCATGTAGAGCTCAGCTGCATGTCCTGGGTTTCCGCCTCCCTACTCAGCTTCTCGGATCGGGGTGTTGCTTGTGGGCAATTAGGGTTCGGAGGACAGTTTGGGATTTTTGTTGAGTGGCTCCCGCTGGAGCGGAGTGGCGATTGTGGTTTTGGTTCTGTGTTCTTTAGTCTGTGTTAGTGGTATTTTGTGCATGGTTGTTGAATGAAGCCGGGGGAATGTGGTGAAGGTAGATTGTAGTCGATGTTTTTGGTCCTTGTGGGTGATGTGCACATTTTCGCGTTATGTGAGAGTTGCATATTGACCCAGCTGGATTGTCGTTGTTGCATTAAGGTTTCGGTTTCAGTCTGTATTGGGTTTGTCTTTGTCCGTGTGGCATTACGATTTGGGTGTCGGTAGAATGGCGGTGGGACATCACAACGACGTGTGTAGGAATGTGGGCAACTCTGATCTCGCCGACGCGAGTAGAACGAAAGACACTAAGATAACACGTGGGTCTTGGTTGCAAGCGGATCCTGAGATGCGGCGCAAGAAGCGTGTTGCCAGGTACAAGGTGTTTACGGTGGAGGGGAAGGTGAAGGAGAGTGTCAGGAACGGCTGCCGATGGATCAAAAACAAGTATATAGAGGTTCGGTATGGGTGGTTCTAATTATGCCTTCAATGACCACCTGCACATCTCGTGTTTTCCATTCAGTCGTAGCGGCTTGGTGGGAAATCTGGCGCACGGTTCTGCACTCGGATTTTATCAGCTCAACCACAGGGGGCTCGTTGTTCCCTTCCAACTGGCAACTTACCTAGTATATATCCCACATCTGACCATTATAATTGCATTCAATTCATTAGTTGCATCAGAAGTTGGATGCAGAACGCACATGATTATTGTGAATAGTGCGTGTTACTGTGATCTTGGAGAATATATGGGTCTGATCCGATCTAATTCTGTCGCTTGCAATCTGTAGTGTACTATTTAGAATTAAGATTTCATCGAATGGTAAAGTAAAATTGGGAACTGCTCCTACAGTTTGATTACATCAGACATTCAGTTGGTGGCTTCGTCAATGAAGCATTTTTAGCGGCATATTTTGGCAGCAGCGCGCGTCGCGCCTGCTCATCGTTGACGCTGTTCATCTTTGCCAAGCACTTGATGCAACCCTGTTTGTAAGACAATACTACTGAAATTGGGTTTTATGGAGTGTCATATCTTTGAGGGTGGCACGGCCTTCTCTATGAAAAATTATATGTTTCGGAAATTGATCAAACTTGGTCTTACTCTGATGTATTTAAGGCAGCTACTTCTGCTGATGCAGCATACTGTTACAAATTCGTCAGCCTATCTCCATTGCTGCTCCACATCTTCAGTTTTGAACGATTCCAACTGATCATTGTTACCGTGTTGCTTCCAAGAGAATTGCATGCTCCTTTACGTGGCTTCTAAGGTCATTATTGTGGAACTTGTATGCGAGGATTCTCTAAATTCAAATACAACTGTAATCGTCGGGACCTTCCACCGGGACACCAATGCGTTCTTTTACCTCTTCATCCTCACTGGGCGGTAATAATCTCATCTTCTTTTCTTTCTATTATAATATTTTGTAATTTATTTTAAAATTTTATTGTTAAATAATTGGGACAAATTGGACAAATTGGGACAAATTGGGACAAATTGTTGCCTCAGGCTTAAGTTACACAACCTCGTTTAGCCTAAACCCCAAACTTGGTGGAAAGTCGTTTGACGTGTCAATGGATGTGGGCGAGACATCGGATAGACACCAATGCAACAATTCCGTTTCCTGTTGAGTTTCTAACCGTCTCGATCGAGGTCAGGTGAAGGAGGCAATGATGAATCAAGTTTTTCTCACACAGCCGCACTTTTGAATCGACCTCTGATTCTGCATCCCACTTCCAGTTTCTGGATTTCCTGACCCTTGTGCTGATAAGTATCCCAGCATGAAATTTTCTGTGGGGTTCATGGTTGTGGTCCTGGCCATGACCGTTATGTGGATTTCTGTTGCGAGTGTCGAGGACAGTAACCATACTTTCGTCAGCAACAGGAGCATGAGGAATGTAATGGTTAACGTCCGCTTCGACAATGGCTCAGACGCTGAGATTAAAGGCTACTCTAACATCAAAGTCGGTCCCAGATCTTACGGTTAGTGCTCATGATGTTTCTGTTTCCCTGATCGTAATGACAGTGCAGCAAGTGGGCTGTTGTTCATTCCTTTGTTTTATATTTTGGTGGTGATTCTGTGATGCAGTGAGCATTGTAAACAACGTAGAAGCAGGGAAGGTGTTGGTGGAAATGTGGATTCAAGGTTCCGAGCAGAAACAGCATTTCGAACTCACGATTGGCACCGATCGCGGCCTAGTGGCTCTGGACAACAAGGACCGTTGGGGTGTTGACATCTTCGAGAGTGTTTACAAATCCGTCAACATCCCCAAAGGAGGGTCGATTGCTACTCTCTACCCTGCTTTTTGAATGTGCCAGCAGCTCATGACAGCCCTTGCAGCTTTACACTTCATGCAGCACTTGTAGGACTTGGGTGTCCAGTCAGAAGTGTTCTTGTAGGACTTGATGACAACCTTCAACTACTCGGCACTAAATGGTAACCCTTGTCGAGAGTTTTCGTAGTTGTGGCCACTCTTGCCAGTACTCTTTTGATCGCCTCCTGATTTGTTTGACATTGAGCTAGCAGTACTTTGAGAAAAGAAATTGTGTTACATGATGTTTTATTGTCCGTTTTGTTTTAAAAACTTGAAACTAGCTTTCAACAGTTTTGACTTGGATTACCAGTCAGAAGACGACTTATCTTCTACATAGTTATTATATTGCAATTTATCCTTGAAAGGGGAAGTGCTCTTAACCTGAGATCCTCAGACCCAGTAAGAAATTTAGGGTTTCCTTCATACCTGCATTTGCAGTGAGGGAGTAGTAATGAGTCCGTCCCTCTCAAGCCATCGTGAGCAGCAACATGGTCGGCTGACACTATGTGCTGTGCCATATTGATATTAGCTGACTGAACTAAACACGTGGACAATGCCTCGTGGCGGAACTGGTAAGTGAATTGGCATTTGCAGATTCCATTGACGTGTCAGACTTGGTTTTGTTGATAGTTACAAACTGGCACCTGCCTTCAAACGCCGCTCCAGGGTGCCGAACACTGTACCACTAAGGGTCATCCTGGATAAGGTCCTATTACCCAGATCTAGTCACCCCTTACAAGTAACTCCAATGCTTCTTCAAATCGAACAAATTATCACTCAACCAATGGCAAGTAATGAGCATTCAAGATTTCATGACATGCTTTACACTGATTCGCTTGGTTTTGCTTCAAACCTCCACTGCACGAATCACGCATGTGGTGTTTGATTTGGGAAGCTTTTTATAAACTATCCTGACTTCCGTGGTACAATCCTTTATTTTTTGTGGGTTCAACTTCAGTTTCATGATAGTTTGTCCAATTATAACTGCTGGAAGACATTCAGTTTGGTCAAAAGTCTTCTGACGGTATAATGTCGCCACAGCGTTGTGCAGGCTCACCGACATATACCATAAATCCAGCACCAGTACACACAGACTTACTCTTTGCTCCATACGACGCTAGTGATGAGACCAAGGTCATGAATCTGGAGCCAACCTCACATCTCCCACCTTCGACTTCAGAAGTAATGATTCTCGCAATTTGTATGCTTCCTGAATAATTGACCATCTCCTTGTTTTCGAGGGAGACCCTGATTTTCCTGAGTTCTTTCCTGGTGAAAAGGAAAGAACGACCAAATGATTCTGTGGCTACTTTCCTGAAATTGCAAGGGAAGGTTGAGATTTCTCTACACCAAGTCAAAGGAAGCGTCCTCTTACTCTTCTTCAGAGGCTTCGTAATTAGCGGTGGAATGTGGTAGCCCATCACATATCAATGAGACGATCATGCTTCTCAAGGAAATGTTCAACTATAGGCTATACTTTCGAAGAAAAAAGCACTTTTCATGGCTAATGTGCGGTTCTGAATTTCCCCATTTCCTGTTTGTTCTCATAATTAAGCATTGTAGAAAATAACAGGTAACAGGTTTTGATTGTGCAAGTCAAAAGTTTGCACTTTTAGGTTTGGGATGACCGAAAACTAGGAGACATGTAGTGGCACCCTTACAGATCACAGCTTAGCATCACAAACGTTGGTGATTAGAGTCACTGTTGTAAAATTTCGCGAATGCTTTATGAAAAATAGTGTAGGAGCATCTTTGCTGTTGCAAAAGCAAATAAATAGAACAATTGTTTTTACTATTTTCACTTTTGAATGAAAGGATGGAGTGTTTCATTGACTGTAAAGATATGATATATAGGATTTCATTAAATCACATCTTTTTGTTAAAACTATAAGTGAACCTATGCACACTAAAGATCCTCATTACAACAATATCTCACACACACACACATATATATGTATATATATATAATATGATATCTTTTTATTTTTTCACTTTAAACACCTTAGATTTGTAAATAATTATTTTAAACAGACCAAAATTGAAAATAGTATTCCAATTCGACTTCATACAGTAAATCATATATTCTCACACTAAAGAAATCCATTACTTTTAATGGTAGGATGGATGTTGAAACAAAACCAGACTGATGACACCCCACAGACACCTCATGAATCCCACCAACCTACTTCAGAAAGTCAACCTTCGTCCCGCAGATTCCTCAAACGGATATCAACCCCATCTTCCATGTTCAGTTCCACCACAAATTTGTTGTGGAGATGAAACAAAAAGCACCATATCATCGTGTAATACGACTTTGAAAATACACCTGAAAAGTAACCCAACTCTAGTGACTTTTCCCAAACATACAGACATGCGTCTGTGCTAATGTCATCCAAGAACAAAAAAAGTAAGAAAATAATTATTGAGACGGGAAGAATCTTCAAGTGAAGTTGCCAGAAATTACCCGAAGGGTCAAGTGGCATGAGCCCATGAACTTGGGATCGTCGAAGGGATCCGTAATAGCCCCAAACCCTAGGATTCAAAGGGACCCTAAGCAATCAACACACGAAATTAGACGAAGGAGCCGCGTAAATGGAGGGACACGAAGGCCAGCAGGAAAGCGCGCGCGCGGGGAACGAGCCTCGGTGGCCGTGGCTCCTCGTCCTCCCTCTCGCAGCTTGCCGCGTTGCGCATGCGGCCATGGACCGAGTGCTTCCTTTTGCCACCTTCTTGCCCCGCACAATCCCACCCCACTCGTGCACATTTCTCGTCCTAGCGCCTCTGTGGAATTGCACGGTGGACGGCGTCGCGGGGAGTTCCACCACCTGTAGGAGGAGTATTTGGATTCTGCTATCGATCACCGCCCCTGTCTCCCAGAGTTCACCAATTGTTATATTGGTGACCTGTTTGTGGTTTTTGCTTATCAACTTGGCTCCCGTTTGTTTTTATCTCGACTCCGGGAGTAGTACGCTAAATTTTTGTTGTAGTGGTAGTGTTGGCGACCTGCGTGAATGGTAATGGTCTGGGACCTGTCAGGATAAGCTAGCTGGTGTTTGCTGGATCGGGAAACCCTTTTCTGCAGCTCTGGAGTTTGATTGGAAAGCAGGAATTAGTGGTGTGCGGGCATGTGAGGACTCTGGTGTTTGTGAATGGTTTTGGTTGTCTTGCCGATCTTTTGATTGAGAGAGGGAGTTGTCAGAGTTAGTGGAGTTTGATAAAGATGGGAGTCGAGCGTCGGAACATGGACCAGTATCACTCTTCCAGCGCCGTTGGCTATGGGATGCCGGACAGGAGTAAGAGCAAGGCGATTTCGCGGTCTACTTCGTGGTTTGCGGATCCTGAGAGTCAGCGGAGAAAGCGCGTGGCGAAGTACAAAATAATCACAATGGAGGGCAAAGCGAAGCAGACGGTCAGAAACAGCTTCCGGTGGCTCAAAGCTAAGTACATCGCTGTTCGATATGGAGTGTGGTGATAGCTTCCTTGCCATTGATTTTGCGAACTTTGATTCCCTGGTTCAGAAGAAATTTTCTCGAATTTTGCGCAAGTGACTAGGGGAACCTCCGAAATGAACTTGCTTCAGTTCAGACCAGCTCTTTGAACGAATTCGCACAAGCTCTGGGAGCAGAGCCATATGTCGAAGGCATCAAACAGTGGCTATTGAGGCGGATGAAAATCTCACGAGAAAAAATAGAAAAGAAAGAAAGAAAGAAGATTGTGAAAAGTGTGTGCTATGCCATTCGCGTGCATGCGAGGATATGGCCTGTAGTGGAACTTATAGTTAGGTTGTAAGTTGATATTGGTGCAATACATGCTCATCGCATGAAGAAATTAGTCCGGCCCAAGACAGAATAGCGAGTAATTGGTCTCCTATCTTGATCCCTTCAGTACTGGCAGGTGGCCTAGTTTCAGCGCATGAGACGTGTAGATATTATTGATGAATGCGATATAACAGTGCTGATTGCTGCTCGATTGCTGGTTGAGACAATAGGAGTGTGCAGCGAACTCGGTGTCTGTAGAAATAAGGGTGGCTGTTTTTACCGACACTAGCACCGTGGTTTTGCCTCAGTCTGGAATTTGTAAGGGCAGATATTGTACATGTCATGAGAAGAATTGGAAGCAGAGTAACAGCGTATTTCATTACTGAGTAAAGTTGAGAAGTTCCTACCAATTATGCGCGGAATCAGAGACACGGAGAGATTCAATCGATTTGATTTGGTGTGATGCTGATCATAATCACTCTAAGCCAAGATGATGTGCTAACTTCACTTAGAAGTTCTATTTTGCAAAAACTGATGGCGTCGACATCAAGGTTCATGAACAATCTTCATCAACTGGCTCCACAAACATCTCGTGCAGTGAACGATGATCAAATTTTCGTAAGAATGGTTGAAGCGGAACTGGCTTGAGACAAACTTGTGGTCGAGAGAGGACTTGAGCACCAGAATCATTCTGAGCACTGTCATCCTTTTTTGAATCTAGAGATCCTATAGTAACATAGATGATACCCCGTCACTATTTGTGACGCGTGTGCCCTTGCTGTCGAGAATTGCAATGATCAACGAAGATTTGCTAAAATCGGGGCCTATCATCGGAATTTCCGAGCATCTGGCCACCATAGGAGAGGGAGGTCATTATCACACACCAGCAGTCGGTAAGCACACGAGAGAAACATTACTTCTTTACAAGGGCAGCTTAGGTGGCAGGCGGGCAACACGAAGAACAAATGGCAACTACATGGTTAGGGAGTGGCAATGATCCTATTACTATTAATACTCAGAATTGATTTGGAAAACATTAGTGGTACTGTAGCCGCTTCAACCAATGCTGACCCTTATCTCACCTACAATTGGCACCGTTGCCGCAAGTTCTTATTCTCGTGGTAAAGTTCTGACTTACGCAGCCGTAATTCTGCAGTACTAGAATCTTCCAGAAGACATGAGTTTGCTTGCCTAGCTCCTCGAGACAATATTTGTGATATATCCAGGCAGACTGGAGATGTTCATCACCCAATTACTAAATACTGTTACGTTCAACCACTCATTTTCAAAGTTCACTGCATTGACTCAACTCACTCCCATGCATTACGCCGTTCAACACCAACATCTGAGGCATGTGAAGATACCCAATTTAATACGAAAAAAGAGAAGCACTTCAGAATGATCCCTCAAATGATATTTACTGAAATTCCCTCAGCTTGCTTCAAGTTCCTGCAAATGTGGCACTAGAAGCAGGTACACAACTCGTGTACAGTTCCGCCTAGCCTGATGACATAACTGGCTGTAGAAGCAGATGGTCCATGGTATGCATGCAAGAGCTGAAAGAGCATGATAACCTGTATCTATCAACACCAAAGAATATCAATGGGTCGCTGCACCTACATTAAAGCTTTTCCAATGAACGAGACGCTTGTATAAAGTACTAATTCATGTGTCTCCAAACATATCCTCTACGGCTTCTTTTCCTCCAAGCTCTTTCTCAGCAGCTCGTTTCATAATAAGTGCAGCTCTTACAACATTGCCTCTGGTTAGAAGTCCGACCTGTGTCATCAATGTGAGAAATGATTTAGGACAAGTACAAATTTGAGCAACCTGAACATTCTATCAAATGGTCTAACCGAGATATCAGAGTTTAAAGTTTAACTTTTAATGTCCACCCCCCTTTGGCACCCGGTCAATTTTCAGGAAAACATACTGCATTTTCTTTTTCATTTGTTGTTTGTAAATCAAAAGCAGGGACACTATACCACAAAGGCTCTTTGCTACAACTGGTGCCTATCTTCAAATCTGAGGTGATGAAAACTCCAAATTCCGTAGATTGATGAAATAATGAAAGAAAAAATTAAATTGTTACGCACATACAAAGACTTCAAAACAGCAGCTGGGCATACAAGGCCAAAAAAGGGAGAATTAATGACCAATTGTTTACCCTACAAATGAGAGGTGCTTCTGGTTTAATACAATAATTGTACTTTTCAGTTATTACGAAGTTTTTATACTTAATGACCAAAACTAAAACTTGTACGTCTAAGATTAAGTCCCTATGAAAATTATAAATGATTCATACAAGTTTAGAAAAGAGGTTTTTTCTAGAAGAATACTAGAAATAACATTATGGTGTATTTAATTCTTTCACAAACTTGCAGATACACATTTTTAATACAAAAGCATACTTCAAAAGGTTGTATATATGACATTGAAATTCATGTTTAAAGAGAAAAACAGGAAAAATAATTCACAAAATATGATATTTATAGATAACGATCTTAGTTACTATTTGTTAACTTGCAAGTAACATGTTTTATGTTGTTTTTGAGATACTCTGCTCATTAATTAAATTTCCAACCAGATATGATGATTGAAAGATCACTGGACAGCAAGACAGCAGAAAAGTCGTGCATTGATTGGACCCAAACAGCGCACAGGTGAACACACACCAACCAAAATAAATGGTAATTTAAATGAGAGGGAGGGAGAGGGAATAAAAAAGAGAAAAAGAAAAGCGAGAGAGAGAGAGAGAGAGAGAGAGAGAGAGAGAGAGAGAGAGAGAGAGAGAGAGAGAGAGGGGGAGAGTCAAAACAAATCACCCTCAAAAGGACCATTCTGATCGTCAGAGGCGTTCAAGGGTTTAATTAACCATTCATTAAATATGTTCATTAAAATATGTTCGTTAAATGGTCAACAAAAGTTTGAAACTTGAAAAGTCTGTATACATGCAGGTTTTTAGATCCAGTGCTACTTTCAACTTTACTAAAAAGAGCATTAAACGGCCATGAATTTGACATGTATGCAAAAAGCACAAACTTACCAATTTTCCATCACCGCCGACAACAGGCAAACGCCTGAACTTGGTATCAAGCAAAACCCTGAGTTTCGCATTGCAAAGTAACTACATGTTAGCATCCTCAGCACTGTCACATATGTCCATATTAACCTCCAAAATTACATTAAAAGAAACAAAATGAAACAAAAATAGGTATTCACATCAGTGTCACGACGCCTGGAACCCAACGAGCTTACCTTGCTGCATCTTCAAGGTTGGTGTGCTCACGAACAACGAGTGGTGATGGAGTCATCACATCTCCAACCGTCTTTCCATTGGTTTTAACCAACAACTTCTGGATCTCCTTGAAAGCCTAGAAAGCACAATCCTCATGTAAGTTTAACAAATTCGTTCGATATCTTTCCTAGAACAAAGTATAGAATCAGTAAAGACACATCAATACTTCTGAAAAAACGAATGAAAAAGGCTTTTCTTGATTCACCTTCCAGGTCCTGCCTGCTTCCGGAAATAAACTAGTTTCAGGTTGTCTTTGACCTGCCATTCAAAGAAAGTCCAGTCACTAAACTGCCTCCTGTTCTAGGAACATGCATCCCAAAATGGCCATTTGAACGTGCACAAATGCGTGACATCAAGCTCGAAGGTTCTGCAGAAAGCGTTAATAGTAGAATCAAAGTAAAGCAAAATCAGATTGTGAGAGAAACCTGATATTGAATCAAGCGCCAGCAGGTCGTAATCGGAGACAACCCCCACCTACAAGCAACACGAATAAGTCGGTTGTCATCTGGAAAAAGACGGTTTGATAAAAAATTCCTGGCAAAACGAACATCTGAACCTTGAAGAGCACCACCCAAAAACTACGTAAAGAGAAGCAGAAGAAAAAAATTAGCAAGGGCTGCTAGTCCAGCACCATACTAAAAACCCAAACAAACATTGAGATTTATGCAAGCCAAATTATGCATAGAAGCATCCTTGAACGTACCAATGCTCCAGCATCATCAATTACGGGCATGCCAGTGATACGCTTTTCAACCAGCACTTCCAATGCTACACAAATCACATACTGCAAGTATTAGGATGGATTGATAAATAGTACATGCGAGATAAGGACTGACCTTTACAAGCAACGTACCTTGCGACTGCTGAACTGCCACATGCTAATGTGCCACAATTTATCCAAATTTTAAAGCTGAATAATTAATAAAAAAATCCCTCTAACATGAGCAACTGTGATGTTCTATACCTTCATCAATAGTAGTGTTCACTGTTGCACAATACAAGTCCGAAACAGGGGTCATGTAATCTCCCACCGTGTATGACTCTTGCTTTTGCTGCACAGCGTATCCGAATATAAGAGAGGTATTGCACTTTCACTTTTGACCTTTAACGTACTCCCAATGTACTCTGCTACTGTCAAAATTGACATTATGACAATTACATCACAAATAGCAAGTATTCGAAAGAAACACGCGATCATCCGCGCTGTATGATAAGCCGAAGATTGCTATGAAGCACTTCTAATGCGCAACCTAAGGTGGCACTTGAATCCCGAGAGGCCACGCTACACTGGGCTTGAGGTCAAGAACATAACTTTGCTTTCGTGCAAAGCATAACATTTCTTTAGCTACTGCCGAGTGCCAATGCAAAGCAATAATCCTCGTCGAAACCTTGAATTTGTCAATTATTCGTATCATATAGTCCACACATTCCCTTGAGTGGCTTCAGTGTAAGCTAAAGCAGCTAAATATAAGCCTCACTCTGATCTCATGACGTATTCAAATTATAAGCAGAGTGCGTAGCAATGTCCTGAATTTTAAATTCATCGCTTCATTATGAACTCTTCTTCCAAAAAAATATCCGAATATCCAGAGAAACCCTGATGGATAAACCCCGGACCCCTTGAGAACTAAAATTCACACAACAACGCACTAACAGGTCCAAAGAACGATATGGAATAACCTCACTCCCAGTAATCCGTGTTTGCAGTTAGAAATAAAGAAAAGATGTCCCTAAAATAAAATACCGTGTCGGATATAGAGATCTCGCATGGAGTATATATATATATATATATATATGTTATTCAAAAGACATGTGCCCAAAACGTATCTCTATCATCTAAAATACCAATAGCAAAACGTTGATCATCTCCTTGAAACCAAATTCCTCAAAGCATTCAAAATACATTGTGTAAGAGTGCGGTCAGATATGAAGTAAACCACAGAATTAGAAAATGCTGAAACGCAACCTCACAAAGCAACGTTGATGTTCGCACAATTACGCAGAATGGAACACACCAAGGCAGAGAACTGACGTACAGGAGAAGGGTTTTCCATCATCGTACTCCGCGCCAGCGCAAAGCTAGTTCCCCTAGACCGCATATGCACCTGCGTGGAAACCACCGGCGTGCCCGCCATGCTAGACACAACCTTCCAGTTCGACGCAAACGCTAGCTGCGGACTTGCAGTCGACGAAGTGGGAGACCCTATGTCCTTCCTCACCACAACAGTTGCCACTCCCACTGCCGTGCTCGAGGCCACCAACATGGCCGCCATTTCTTCACTTCAGGACAACAAATCCACACACTCAAGGAGAGGAAAAAATTTTAAGAAACAAAATATAAATATATATATAAACCTGAGAAGAGGAAGCAGTGTATCCTGACTTCGACGCACAAATGCGCAACGAAACAACAACGCAACCTACAGCAATCTTGCGAGTGCAAAATCCTTGCTCCTCTTTTGACAATCTCTAGGCTACGCCACGGAGCCACGAACTTTGCAAGTAGAGCGGCTGCTTTGTCCTGGTGGATCTGCTTTAAGTGCCGGGTATACACCTCTCAAGGGTACTGTGCACCAGAAGATGATACCCGGTAATGGTGGAACGGCGTCTCGTCCTGGTCTTAGGCCTAGACAACTCGATCGGATACCGGCCAGTAGCAGGGTATCATCTCGCCTTCAGAGTGTCCAGGTAATCAATGTGGATTGTCATGTTGACTTTTTAAATTGTGTAACATAATATATTGTGTAAAAAAACACATTAGTGATAACTTATGAGATTTCTAAAGGTACGCTTAAAAGTACTCTACATGATTGTTTATTGTGCTCAACTTGAAATGTTTTTGACCTGTTTACATTGAATGCCACACCCTTCTATGTGATTACCAATATATTATTTTTTTCGTTTACATGCATTATATGTACTGTTTGAAAAATTACTTATATTAAGTTATGTATAGACATTATTTTAATTTACTTGAGAAATATGATAAATTATCACATGCTTATTGGTTCTAAAAACATATATTTACCATACTTTATAATTGTGTATATTTATGACTGAATTGATGCATCAACATTTGATTAAGTTTTTTTTTTTTTTTTTTTTTTTTTTAATTTGTATATTTTGGTACAGGTATATAATAAATCAATATAAGAACTTAGGAGAGTAAATAAGCTATTTTATTGGTCAAGACATTACATAGAATTGAAGTGAAATTTTTCTATAAGTAAATTCTATATAGAATTATATACAAAGAAAAAATTTGAAAATATAAACAAAGAATATAAATATAAAGATATTTTTAAAGTTATAAAAATATATATAAATTGTTTAGAAATATTATGATGCCAAATATATTTCTAATTTTAAAGAAGATTTTTATTTATATAACTATATAAACACAACTAGCAAATTATATATTTTACATTGTAATTACAATAGCAATAGATATTCTTACAAACATACTTATTATTGTATTGTTGTACATCAATATTATTGTACTTAAGTCTTTTGTTCTTCTAAGTGCCAATGATGTCAATTAATATTAAGTTCTTAAATTTTTCTATATTTTTATAATTTTTTTCCAAGCATGTAACTTTTGAAAGTAATTGTATGTGTAAGTATATGAATATATGACATTGCAAATAGAATTAGTATATATGTGCACTTCTTGCTAAGGACATGAATCATGACAAAATCTTAAAGAAATACTACATTCTTGTATTATTAAAAGAAAGAAAGTAGACAAACAAAAAATAGGTATAAGATAAAAAGAAATTAGAATGGGTATTTCCAACTTTAAGAATCTTAAACCAAGACTAAAACATAAGAAAGACATTGACAAGATTGAAGATGGCCTCAATCTTGCCTCCATATATATTAGCTACCAAGAAGGTTTTGTAGAAGCTTTTTAAGAACCACAAAGCTTGTGGCTTAAGTATCAAGTTGTAGGTTGCTTCTAATATAATTTTCTAAAAATAAAAAACTTAAAAGATAAGTTTCAATAGCCATGTGGTATATCTATAAAAGCCTAAATATCTAACTTATGTCTAAGAAACTTCCTTGAAGCTTTTTAAAGAAGATATTATCTTATCAATATGTTTCTACCTATTTCTACTCACTTCTATTTACTTCTATTTACTTAAGTAATATAGACATCTATTACACTTCCAAGCTCAAAAACATCATATAAGTTGATTTTTTATTTAAAATAATAATTTTTTTCTTTTTTTAGGAATATATTTTAATACTTGCTTCAATTTTGTAAACAACAAAATTAATATTTTGTGTTCTATAAAAAATAAGAGTATATTAAAATTATCCTTAATTAAGATTTAAGAATCATTTCAAAATTTAATTTTAATTTCTAACTCATGAATTATAATATACCATGTCACAATTGATTTTAGTACTTGAGTTAAAAGATATTGAATCATTGATAAATATAAAAATATAAGAGATTTTAGACAAATTACAATAAGTATATTCTACTTTTGATGTAATTATATTACTCCTATATTCTAAGAGATGTAAATGATAGCATTGTATATTAATATTTTTTCTTTTATTTTACTTTATTTTTTTATTTTTTTACTTAAAAATTTTATAAAATGATATAAATTATGATACCTAAGTTAGTCAGTTTTAAATTATGGCAATATCTAGTTATAAAAGATGTACAATAGTTAAATTATATTATTATTATTATTTTTTTTATCAAATTTTGTATTATTAAAAATTCATTAATAAAGAGCCAAAAATATAAATAATAATATTATATATTTTAATAGAATAAAATCTATGATATAATAATATATACTTAAGAATAGTCATCATAGCTTGAAGGAACCATAATATTAATATACACTAGATAATTGAAATAATAGAGAACAAAATATTATATTATAGTTATAATTTTATATATTAGTCATTGTATTTCTTTATATATATCATAAACATCCAACTAGGAAAGATTTTAGAAGGTTCTTAAAGGTTCTTAAAGGTTCTTACAGGTTCTTATGGTTGCTTCACATTGAAGCAACAAGGAAGCCACTCAAGAACTATCCTAAGATGACTTGAAGGCAAAGTCTTCCACAAGAAGCTACTTGGAAGCTTTCTAATTCTTATATATATATAGGTGTCGAGGCCAAGTGGTTCCTTAGTCTCAACAACGCATGTCATGTGGTCTAGTTTGGACCTTCTGGTCTTATTTTTGTTCTTGTATTACGTTGCCTTGTAATAAGACTCAGGTATTATATTATTTTGTTATAATCTTAGATAATTTGTTGACTTTGTCCATAATAATATAGTATACATGTTAACATAGGTTAACACTAATTTATTTATAAATAAATAAATAAATAAATAAATATAAAAAATATATTTACTTTTTTAATTTAATAAGATAATAAATAAAAATAATATTATTTATTAATATATATATATATATATATATATATTTAAAATTTAAATAATAAAATTAAAAATACACATATAGACTTATAAAAGCTAATAAAAGTAAATAAATATAAATATATATACATATATTTATGATATGAGATTTAAAATTATTTTATAATTATAATTATAATTAATTTTTAAATTTTAAATCAAAATTATTTTATATTTTCTAATAAATAACAAATACTTATTATAATACTAACCATCTTTTGAATTGCATCATTTATTAAAAGTTAAAATATATTTTTTTTATTAGAAATCTAGTAGTTTTGAAAAATAAAAAAATTTAGATTATTATGATACGAAATAATACCAAATGATATTAAATAAAATATTTATTTAAGTAATTTCATTTAATCAAATTTAGATTTTTTATAAATAATTATATATATAATTAATTATATTATCTTATATTATAAAATCCAACAAATATATCTCTTATTAGTTTTATATCAAATCATTAATAAGTTCTAGAATATACTAAATTATATATCATATTTTAAAAATAAATTTAGAGTTTTTTTAGAAAAATATATATGAGTATTTTTTAAAAATATATAATAAAATATCATACTATCTTAAAAGTATGAAATATTTAAAACAATTTCATATAAGATTTTTAATTTTGTAAATTATTTCAATTATTTTAGTATTAATGGTAATAAATTGAGATTTTTAATTTTTTAGAAATTAAGATTATCTTAAGTTTTATAAAAAAATTTATTATATATATATATATAAATCCATATAAAATTCAAATTAATATATGAAATAGAATAATTATTACTACACTTTTATAATATAACAAATTTCATGTATTAGACATTAGAAACAAGTCTAAATAGTATAGATGATGATATCATTATTTAAAAAAGAGGTTTTGATAATTGATTAGATTATATATGATGTAATAATATTACTTTGTTAGATTTTAGTAATTTTTTATCGAACTAACTTTATTTGGTCAATTCAAAAAAAATTTAACTTTAAAAGTTTTTATTTGATTTACATAGATTTGTAACATATTATTATTATAAAATTTAAAGAATAGATTGTCATTTAATTTGATACTTAATATTTTTTATAAAAAAGAAATATTTAGTTATTTTTATGATTTATGAAATATAACCAATATTAGTTTTTTATTTTATTTATTATATATATATATATATATATATATATATATATATACTTTTAGATTTTTTATTATGTAATATTATAAATATATCTTATTCTCTTATTTAGCAAATCATTTAATATATGAGTATAGATTTATGACAATCTTTGCTTTCATATCATTAACATTCAATACTTTAATTATTTATTTTAACCATCTTAATGTACTTTTAAAAATATTATAAAACCACAGTATACTCCAAATAATTAAAATTTTAATTTGATATTTATAAATTAAATATTTTTAATAATATGATATAAATAAATCTATCAAGTTTCTTAAAGAGTTTTAAAAGTATTAGTATTTAATATACTTTGTTTAATTAAGTGTCATATTTTTAAACTAAGAATCCAACACTATTAGAAATATTTAAAATAATTATTGAAAATAAATTAAAAAATTTAAATAAAATACTTATTTATACTTTTAATATAATCTTTTGTTAAAAAGTGTAAAATTGATTTTTTAGAAGTATCACAGAAATATATATTAGTTTACTTAATTATTTAATTTAATTTTAAAATATTTTATAAAAGTAACTATTAGTTTAGATTTATAAGTTGTAATATAATGTATGTTGATGTGTCTCTTAATGTTTTATACCAAATATATGTGTAAGTTATTTTAATTTTGTTTTTAAAGATTTGAAAATATTAAAACTAAAATATAATTCTCAAAATAAATGACATGTAATATAATTTATAAAAATACGTCTCTCTCTTTCTTTCTCTCTTTTTTTCTCTCTCTATATATGTAACATATATATATATATATATATATATATATATAAATTAAAATAATAAATATAATTTAATATTTTATTATAGTTAGCTATTATAATTTATATTTCGTATAAAAATTTAAATTTAAAATCACAATATATATATAATTATAATAATTATAGAAATTTTATGATATTTTAAAAATAATAGTAATTCTACAAAATTTATCTTATTGAATTTATATTTTATTTATTTCAAAATATGATTTTATTTATAATTATTTATATTTATTTAAAAAGTAAAAATAATAATAATAAAAAATTTAAATAGTTTTATTATAAATATATTAGATTTTTAATTCTAATTTTTATAATTTTATCTTACATTTATCTTACTATAACATAAATATATTATACTTATCAATAAAAATGTATAAAATATTATTTTTGAAAATTCAGTATTTTAATAAAAAGATGACAAGGATTCTAAATGAATTCTTTTAACCAAATATTATTATTTCTATTTTTATTTGATATATTTCAATGTCAAAGAGTTTACCAATCATTAAATTTTAAATAAAAAATTGAATTGTAATTATTTTTTATTTTAAAATATTTTATTAAAAATTATATATATTAGTTAATAAATCTATAACAAGTCATTAAAAATTTGTAAAATATTTTATTTGTATTTTTTTAGAAAAACTATAGAATACTTCTTACGTATGAAATGTATAATATTGCAATATTATTTATGTCTAGCAAGTTTAATTATATTTATTTATTTATTTATTTATTATTATTATTATTATTATTTTCTTTCATTTTTTATTTTTTATATATATTTTTTATTTATTTATTTCATATTATTTTAAAATCATTTTCACACAAATACTAATTTTATAAAATTAATTGATCATTCTAATATTAATAGCTATATATTAATATTATATATATTATATTGATATGATAATAATTATTTATTTTTTTAATAATAAAATGATATTAATATTAAATATATAAATTATTTTTTAGATATATTTTATAAATAAATTCTTTTAGTGTTTTAGCTTTGTTATATCATAGATTAAAAATAGATCTAAATAGTGATTTTGCATTGTCTTAAAAGTTTAGTGTACAATTATTACATTTGTTCATTAGCATATATTTGTATTTTTATATGTATTATTAATTTAACAGCCATATTAATACAAATATATATAAAAATACTTTTTTTTTTCTAAAATTCACATATAAACATATATTTAAAGAAAAAATAATTATTTTATTTTATTTTATTTTATTGTTTTTCTTGTATATTAAACATACACTTCAAGAATTTTGACATATTTTGATACATAGATACATTGTTATTTATTTTAATTCCTTTTTCTACTCAAAATTTTTCGATTTATTATGAATAATTAAAATGTATTTTTTTAACTATATGATTTTTAAATCATGAAATGTTATTGTGTTTTTATAATTTCCTCAAATGTATCAATAGTAATGTTTTCAAAATCATTCTTCTATGTTTGACCATACTGGAACAAATTTGAACATGCAAATGTGATAACAGCAACCTTTCTAAAATAATTCACACTGTTATAGACATTAAATGAAGAAGTGTTTCAAGTGTGAAATTCCAATTCATTAAAAGTGGAAAGCAAAACTTTTGTTTTGAGTTATGTTCAATGGTTATTTAGCACTTCAAATGATGAATAACCACCAATGCCCTCATGTAAACCACAACATCTCCAACACACATTTGGGAACCGTTCCCGAATATTCGGGAACCCGTTCCCAAGACAACTACAATGATTGGCCCGGAACCTTCCACAAATCTTCGGCGCATCTTCCATCGGAGCCATTAATGGGGAAAAATAAAAGTTACGTAATCATGGGGGAAGAAGAATGACCAGGGGCAAAATGGCTATGGCCGCAGGCCACCACCATCGACATCGCGCGGAGAGACTCTCCGGCCCGACGGTGGTCCTCGCCTCCCGACCAGTTCGCGCAATTACCTCAAGCAGATATCGTAATAAATTTTAAATATCTTCTGACTATTCGCTGGTATTCTTGCGCGAACTTTGTCGTGTCTCCGAGCACAGTCGGTTTTCGGGGGTTGAATTAATGGCCAGTAGAAAGCGATGGTATGGCGGAGTATTTCTATTTTTCCCTGCTTCGCTTCCTCAGCCTAGTCACTGTAGGAATGATGAAGAAACAACATGGCTGAGTTGGGGCTGAAACCTGGGGGGAAGGAGGAAGGGATTGGAGCATTAGGTTTTAGCTGGAATGCCGACAGGCGGAAACCTGGAGGAGAAGATTAATAGCTCTAGATTGGGGGTGTGCTCGATCGGTTTGGTTTGATGAAGGAGATAGCGGCTTAGCAGGAGAGGGGGAGGGAGTGAGACAGAGTAGGTGAAGCTTATGACTGTGCGTGGAAGTGAGAGAGAGAAAGAGCAGGACTAGGAGTACGTGAGGAGTGACTTTCGGACATCAGAGGATGGTGATGGAGATGGTGATGTCAAACCGCAATAGCAAGCATTGGAGGTACTACTGGCTCTATCTAGAACATTGCGGTTACTGCGTAACGCCGGCTGCTGGATAGTTATAAAGTTCGAAGGCGGGCGACGATGGCGTTGCCACGAAATCTTCAGGTGATTTTTTCGCTTCATTTCCGTTGATGCGTGTTATATGGTTTGGGTTGGCTTTTAGGTGTTGGAGCTAATTTGGAGATCGAGTGAGGAAATAGAGGAGTAGGGATGATGTTGACTTACGGCCATGGTGTTGGAGGGTGATGTAAGGGTTAGAAGAGAAAGGGTCTCGAGAGTTCTACGATTGTGCTTTCAAGGGCTAATGGAGGTCAAACTGGTGTGTTAGTAGGGAGGGTTTTGGGATTTTCCGCGGAAGGATTTACTGTGCATTATGGTCGCGTACTTTATGCAGTGCTGGTTTATGTAGTAACAGTGTTCTTTCCAGGCAACCATCTTTTTTAATCGAGGCGCCAGGTGTGAGAGTAGTAGACAAAGCAGTCGTGCACAGCTGTGCCTCTATTCTCTCTGTCTTGAAAACCTAATGTTCGTTCTCTAGTGTGTTGAAAAGCACGAGTGTTTGCTTCGACTTTTGGGTTGTGATGTCGATCATACGTAAGTTCTGAATGCTTCGCAGTATTCTCCGACGGGTGAGATGAAAGGCAGTAGGAGAAATGAAGCGGGGGAGTTGGATGGAAGTAGAGCTCAGCCGGTGACTATTCTTAGTGACCAGTTTGGAGCATCAATAGGTGGACAAGCTAGCAACGGCGATGACAGTATGGAGAGCTCTTTGGAAGGTACGTCTGCTCTTGCGACGAGAGAACGTTTGAATGGAGGTGAATAGATTAGCGTGTAACATGTTTGGGCGACCTTTGAAGTTTGCACTCTTCCGCTGCACTTTTGTTCTGATGAACTCGCCATGCAATTGGAGACATGTATTTTAGTGCGTTGTTTCTGAGTGTCTTCTCTGATAATAGCACTTTGCACCGTGCGTGCATGACCTAATTACACAGTTTGATCATTCCGCGCATTATTAGTCACAGGAGGTTGTAATTGTAAATTTATACAGGTCCAAGTCTCATCTATTCGCAATTTAATAACTCGAATGCGGAGCCTGAGCCTTCGAGTGTGGCTGCTAGATTGAAGCAGGAGGCTCTTGACAATCCTCAACAGGAGCAATCAGTGGACGATTTATTGAATTCAATGGGAGTCTCTTTGCACGCTAATCAGAAGGAGCTTGATTACTCCATGGCTGTAGATTATGGCGGGCCTAACTATAAGGACGGTTTTTCGAAGGATAAGCTCTCGAATTCCTCGTATTCTGGAATAAAAAGAGGTCAAGTCTCGGACTCTATTCCTGTAGCAGTTGCTTTATCCCGTATCGGCAATAAACATTATATGTCGAATAAATCTAGGTCTATAATGCATCCGAGCACTCAACCCCAGACGAATTTATCTCCACCGACTGTGGCCCCTCACGCCTCCCGACAGGGCTTTGTATTTCCTACTTTAGATAAAGAAGTAGATATCTCAATAAATTTAGGATCGACGAGTCTAGAACCACAAGAGTCCTCTGGAAATGTTTCCAAGGTCTTGGATGCACCAATCGGTGATGGATCGAAAGAAATGGCTGAGGCATCTCATAGGATGCAGTCACTCGAAAGCTTCCAGGATATTTCAAATGGTCCGTTCGGTGTTCCAAGTGTTTCAAGTGCCGAAAGCACTTCCGTTGAGATGAGTGTAGCGAAGGGGGAATCAGTCTTCGATACGCCTCAACAAATTCCAGGAGAAAAAATCCCAAAGGAGCTTGCGCAGGGTCTGCAAACTGACTATCCTGGAGATAATGAGATCGAATCACGCACCATTGATGTTCCTTCATCTTCTGTTACAACAGTCGATGCAACAATTCCTCCCCAAGTGATGCTACAAAAGTCTTCATCACTACATAGTGGAGAGAGTTCAGCTTCCGTCTCGCCATCTCTATCTGTGGTGTTAGCAACAACAGGACTTGTTGCAAATGCTCCTTATACAGATGAGAGTTTTAATGGAGAATTTAATAGATCTGGTGCCGATGAATCAAGCCTGATGTATTCCCCTGAATCTGTTCAGACCAACTCTGGTTTCTACACACCCAAAAGCTACGACTCCGTGGAAGAAAGAAGTGAGCTTGTGAATATTGCTAACCACGGGGGTGACAGACCTGCGATTCCTCCTGTGTTGCCATGGAAGAAGGGTGGTTGCGCAGGTTGTGGCAAAGGAAATCTTTTATTAGAAAAAGAGTACTGCATGGCCTGCGGCGCCAAGTACTGCGGCAGCTGTGTGCTTCAGGCGATGGGGTCCATGCCTGAGGGTAGGAAGTGTATTTCATGCCTTGGGCAACCTATATCTGGACCAAGGATGCCTTACATTGGGAAGCCGTCAAGACTGCTGAGACATCTGTTAAGCCCTCTTGAAGTGCAACAAATTATGAAGGCTGAGAAGGAGTGTCCAGCCAACCAGTTGAGACCTGAGCAAGTGGTGGTGAACAATCGTCCCCTGTCACATGAAGAGCTGGCAGTGTTGCTCGGCTGCCAGCTACCTCCAGGGAGATTGAAACCCGGAAAGTATTGGTACGACGGTCAGACAGGACTCTGGGGAAAGGTATGTTCATGACTGGTTTGTGTCGAGCTATGGACCTAATCTCATTTTGAATTTCTAGCCAAGTAATAAACATTTTGTGGACACCGTCGGCAACTGCAGAACCTCACATTTTGTTATCTCTGCATATTTGCTTCAAGCTTAACCTGAGTCTTCTGTACAGGAGGGTCATCGGCCGGATAGGATTGTCACTCCTTCCCTTAAGGTAGGTGGCAATCTGCAACCTAATGCCAGCAATGGTAAGACGCAGGTATTTATGAATGGGCGTGAGTTGGGGAAGTTGGAACTGAAGATGCTCAAGGTATGTAACCAAAAAAATAGTATTTTCATTTTCTTTTCCAATCATCCTCGATGTGTACTTGGCAAGTGGTGACCATTACAAGAATTGCGAAGCTCACTGAGTGCACTCACTTGACTTTTGTATGTAGTAGATAATACAGTAGCTTTAGCTTTGCGATGTCTGCTTCTTCATCTTCTGTTAAATATGTTTTTAAATGAAAACTCGAAAGCGATATTTTTTCCTTAGACAATTAATCTACTTTTGGAGTCCCAATTCGTCATTCTCAAAGGCTTCTTGGGAGCAGCCATCCAATACGTGTGAGTATTATATTATTGAACAGAAAACTGGCAACTCATATACAGTTCTAAATCCTGGTTACGTTGAAATTTATGCAGTTTGCTGGCGTCAACTGTGTCCCAAATACACTTCTGTGGGTGGAGCATGATGGAAGCTACTCAGAAGAAGGATTCAAGAATGTTAAAGGAAATATATGGGCAAAAGAAGGCAACCTCTGGGAGAAGGTACTTGTCAGAAATTGAAGGATTAGAGTTTAAAATTGTCGTGTTTAATTTGGAACCCTTTGGTGAAAGAAGATTTTGCAGGTGTTCAAAATTGCACGAAGTTAATTGCAAGAAGCTCAAAGTTCTAGCTAGTCCTTTCTTCGAACATGTCTACTTGTTGCATGCATGGGGGCGTCAGAGGAGGGGTTAGGGAAATAATTCGTCGGAGGCGGCTAATCCACTGACGCCATCTTTTGACTCCGCAACTTTTCTGAAATTGAGGAGTGTCAAATTCAGGAGAACCAAAGGAGAATCTGACGAACCAACGCGGGCTCTGCAAGTGGCCGCTTAAAATTAGATTTTTAATAAAAATCGAAAATCAAAAATGTATATTTAGAGATTCTTTGCAGAAGTAACTTTCTCTTCCTAGGGGAGGAAGTTGTATTCTTCGGTTATTTCATCCAAGAACATTTTTCTGGGTTCATTCTCCTCTGCCGCCCCTACCGCTCTCTAACGTTGATAGGTTTAAAATAAACCGAATGCATGTCAGTTGCGTTATCTTGGTTGATTAGTTGTTGCCTCGTCAAATGGTTAGTGATCGTGCTTACTGAGGATTTGAACCACTAGATTGACGTATGTTTTCTCCAAAGGGTTTATGTGTAGGTTCTGGAATCTGCATCTCTTGTCCCCTATGCTTCCCTTGTTGATAAGGTTTATTGTTGGTGTGAATTGTTTCCCAGGCTTCCATCAAACTGTTGTATCCATTTTTTTCATTGCCAACTCCACGCTCTACAAATGTGAACGACTGTGAACGGCATCCCTATCGTTTCCTAGGTTTGGCGGATCCTTTGAAGGTTCACAAGCTTTTACTTCTCGGGCATGAAGGTTCTGGAAGGAGCACAATCTTTAAACAGGTCAGGTCTTGATTTCAATAGCGAGAAAATTTTAGACGATGATGTAATCATGAAGGGTCCTGTTATTGGCATATGTGTATTTGCAGTTTTTTGTCTCTTTATCTTTACAGGTGTGTTTGGCAAGCCAATAAAAATCACTGATGCATTGCTTTTAATCATATCTAATCTAAAAATATTCTTGTTGATAACCTGTTTTTACAGCACTCCACCACCTTCAAATTTCTGAGTTCTTCTAAGTTCAATTTGGAATGTTTTCTCATTATAATCAATTTCTTCTTGCTGTGTATTTTTCTTTGATGTACACTTTAGATAGAAGATATTTTTGTTTCTTCGATGTTGGTTTTTCATGATGAGGTTTTTAAGTCGTATTAAGCTCAAAGTTACTGGAACATGTACGTGTAGGAGTTCATTGAATTTTTCAACAAGCATCAAGGTCTTCGTTATAATTTGACAGGGAATATTTCTTTGATTGGGCTGTTTATTTATTTTGAATTTCTTTATTTTTCTTGTCTTTTAGGCAAAGATATTGTACAAGGATGGATTCACACAAGAGGAGTTCGCCAGTTTCAAAACCCTGATCCAAGCCAACATTTATAAGTACATGGCCATATTACTCGAAGGTCGAGAACACTTTGAAGAAGAGGATGACGAACTTGCCAATGTTTCTGCGAATAACCATCTTGACGATACGTCTGCCGTCAGTAAAGAAAACGGCGACCCTTCCTCGTCTCAACCAGGTATGATGAGACTGTTTTGGGTTTTTAGTGAGTTACATTGTAATTCCAAGTTCGGTGAATGGTTGATTCTAGTAGTGCTTCTTGTTTTAATGCATTTCTAACAGTTGTCGTGGCTCTGCTATTGATTGATCAGATGCAGCACGATTTTCCGGGCGGAATGATGAGAATCAGAAGCCGAAAAGGTCCTCCACGGGAGAGAATGTATACAGATTAGAGCCCAATATGAAGGAGTTGAGCGATTGGTTCATGGATAATATGGTTTGTGGGAGTTTGGAGTCCATGAGTACCTCAACTTCTGCTCATCTGCAAGATCATGCATCAAAAATTGAGCAATTGTGGCTCAGTTCTGCAGTTCAAGCTACATTCCAACGAAGATCAGAGCTTCCTTTCTTGCCCGATCTAGCTAGTTTCTTCCTGAACAGGGTAGGCATACTGGCTTGACTCTTGGAAGCTTTCAAGTAGTTTTGTTGTGGGATCGTTTAACAAATATTACCTTTAGCTAGTACAATATGATTAAGCCATGTTTTGAATGTATCTGTCGTAGGTGGCGGACGTCTGCAGGAGTGATTACGAACCGGCAGAAATAGATATATTGCGAACGGAGGGGCTCAGTCAAGGTTCTGGTTTAGTGCAGATTGAGATCACTTTAGACGATAACCCAGGTTCATGGCAAGATGTTGACACAAGCACTGGGCTGGACAGGTAATGATGACCTCGGGTTGTAGGCAGCTTCATTTGATGTTTACTATGATGTCTTATGTTTTGCATCTAGAGAAATTGTTTGTCATTTCGCTTTACAGTAATGTAGTTTGGGAAATGTCTCCGAGTAGACTCTTGCTGGTTCTTAAACTTAACCACAATTTCGCTGCAGGTATCAGGTCATACGAGTTGGGGGTAAAGGCATGTCCGATCGCCACAAGTGGTTGGATATGTTTGAGGACGTTCGTGCAGTAGTCTTCTGTGTTGCTCTTAGTGATTATAACTCGCTGTGGAACGACAGATCTGGCAATCCTAGCAACAAGATGATTCAAACACGAGACCTCTTTGAGAGCATACTCAGACATCCATGCTTTCAAGATACCCCATTCGTCTTGCTTTTGAACAAATATGACGTCTTCGAGGACAAAATAGAGCAAGGCGTGCCACTCACAACCTGCACATGGTTCTCTGATTTCCGTCCTGTAGGAACATCCCACTATACCGCACAGAATCAGGCACAGCAGGCATACCAATACATAGCTCATAAATATAAGGAGCTATTCAATAGTGTGGATTGTACGGGTCGTAAGCTCTTCACCTTTCAGCTGAATGCCCTTGATAAGACTACTGTTTCTGGAGCCTTCAATTATGTGAAACAGATTCTGAAATGGGATGAGCAAAAAGCTGCTGGCTGGGGCATAATTCCTGACGAAATGTCGTCTTACAGTACTGACATCAGCTCATTCTCTCGGCATTCATCTCATTCCATGACACGTCAACCTGATCTATTCAGAAGGTGAGCATTCAACGTCTTCTTTTTAGGCCTTGTGCAAGTCAACCGGCAGGTTGAGGATCTGTTTTGTGTAGTTTTCGCATTTTCTAAGTGAAATAGACATAGTATTGATGTATTTACAATTATGAGTTCCCCAAAATAGTACTACACAGGGAGTTGAAGTGAAGAGCGAAGTGGAAGAGTTGTATTATTATTGGACGAAATTCTGATCACTAATTGCATTTTTGTGTTTTGACAGGCAACACCATTACTGATGGTATCATGAATTACATTAAGTGGAAGAATGCAGGTTGAGGTTAGCAAGCTCTAAAACATATGTGATTGTAGGTATAAGAGTGAGATCATCGCCAGCTCCTGAACCACTGTGCTCCATCAGTGTAGAGTAGGAATTTCTGGACTGGCAGATACCATGGTCACTAGAAATGAGATGACCTCTTTGAACATACTTGTAGAAAGTTAGCCTTTAGTATGATCTCCTAACCTGTCACCTCTTAGGTTGAGAGGCAAAATCAGGTATTGTGAGGAGTCCTACGATGTCAAATTTAATTTAACCTTACGATTTTGGTGAAAAGATCTTTGGATTAATCAATACATGTACTTTACAAGCATTAATTCTGTTTCGTTCCACTGTGCTACAGTTTCTCGTGTTACCATTTTGTACCTCTAAAAACTTCCGTACTCGTATTTTAAAATACTTTCCGTTTCCCTTCTATCTATGGTATGACGTGGAGCTGTGTGCTTCTTTACAAGTTTTTTCGTCAGTTCTTTGGCTCGCTCAACCTGTACCATCACCCCCTTAATCTCATGTCTCGTGAAACAATCCTTCTCATCATCGTCCGAATCCAGTTGGAAACATGCGTCGAAATCCCTCTCATTTGCAAATGTGACGTATGCATGGTACCCCTTGTGCTTATCACCTCCAGAAGCACACTTCACAATCTGCAAGGGCTCAGAAGCATACCTCTCGCCAAAGGCAACGAAGTGATTCTTCAGCAGGTTCGCTTTTAACTTGAATGGAGCCGGTCCTAACTTGATTGTGATCCTTGACATCTCAGGTGGTACTTGGGGAACAGGTGCAGTCGTGATGATTCTGAAAGCTTCAGGGAACTGGGTAAACCTTAAGGCTTCCATGTGTTCTATCCTGTCTCCCATCTCCTTGATCCTTCTATGCTCCATGTCAACGTTTCTTTCTAATTCCATTTCCTTCTGGCTTTGGACCTCTGTTTGCTGTGGGATGTCTGTCGGGACGTCTGTTGGCTCTACTAGTACCTGTGTCGCCGTTGTCTCGGCTTCCCTGGGAGGAAGACACTGCAATGGAAGGATCGGTGTCTGGATATGGTTTACGCGAGAGTAGATTGGCGCATGAGATGGGTTTTCACCGAAGCCAGGAGTGCATCCCACGATTAGGTTTTCACGCATCGGATTCATGAGCTCCTGCAGCGGAGCAGTCGCGAACGGATGGTCCTTCGATCTCTGCAATCGGTTCTTTCTCGACCTCCGGTTCGGAGCCATGTCTACTACCTGATCTTATGCTTCGAATTCTTTCCTTCACTAGGGCAGAGGCCTGATCCTGCAAGACTTTGGGAAGAGTGAATGTGCGGCTAACGGAGCTAATTAATATGGAAACCACGGAAGCTAATACCACTAAACAAAACATTCACCCATAAGAAAGCCGCAAGAAAACTTCAGCTCGCATACCCCTCAGACATTGACGTTCCTTGAAGCAGGGTTTCTTCGTCAGACAATCGTAGCTTTTCCTTTTCCAGAATGCACTTTCACTTTTACTTTTACGCTTCTCATCTTCCGAGTCTTCGAAAAAGAAAAAGAAAAAACTCATAGAAGACACTGTGAACGACATTTAAAGCGTGCAAACTTTTTAATTTTTCAAGGCTGTTTTTTATACTAGAAGTGTGTTATTAAAAATAGAATATGAATTATCCTAACTTGTGGTGTCTTTCATTTAAAAAGATTTGAATTATCCTGCACTGTGTTCTGTATTATTTATTATTTATTATTATTTTTCATTTATGTACCTGTTAATAAGTTGGTGAAATAACATAATGTTGTGAATGCACTTTTGATTTATTTTAAATACAATCATAATTGATGTTAATATACATATAATATGATCTTATTTTATTTTATTTAAGATCTTTTATTATAAGTTTTAGGAGTACTTACATTCTTAACATTTAAATATGACAATTTTTAATATATACATGATGTTTTAGTTTTGATATCTATATTTTAAAAATTTTCTAGTATATCTATATAAAGCTATTCTTATAATTTTATTTTTAAAATTTTATTTTATTATTTTTAAAACTAAATAGAAGCTTCATCAATAGTTTGTTAGTGAATCTTATTATTAATAAAGCATATTTAAATAGCTTAGATAATAAGATGAAAAACTCATAAAAACTCTTTTGATAAGTGCACCAATTTAAATTGTATTTCTTATAATAAATAATCTCAGGTATTTATATTTTATATTTAAGGAACTATAATTTGAACTTCTATAAAACTTTGATAGAACAAAATTCAAGCATAAAAGATTTAACAATTAGATGGAGGTTGTTATTTCTTTTTATTTTTATAATTAACTAACTTAAGAATTTTAATAAATATTTATTTAAATTTTATCTATAAAAATTATAATAGTATATTTTTATTATTTTTAGAAAAAAAGATCTATTTTTTATACTTTGGATGTATTCTTGGTAAATTTTATTTAATACCTATAAAATATTATGAAAGTTAAATAACAACCAATAATTTTTTTAATTATAATTTTAAAAAAATTAATAATTAATTATAAATTCTTATTTAAACAACTTGCAATCAATATCAAATTAGATAATAATATACAGATTAGCCAAATTTTTCATGCATATAATATAATATAAAAAAATTTATGCTCAACCTATTCAATGCTTATATTTTGAATCAAACTATTATTCATAACTATATATCTTAGAATAATATATTGAAAATAGAATTTAAAGATAACAATTGATTTCATAATTAGATCAAAAAATATAAAATATATATATTTGATAATATAAAATATATAAAATTTGATACAAAATATAAATATATCTTTTTTAAAATTATATAATTTATATCAAATATTTTTAAAGATATTATATTTAAAATAAGAAGATATAATATTTTATTTTATTTATTCTATAATTTAAAATGGCTTTAATTGTCAAGGATATAAGAATATAGAATAAGAGATTTGAAAATCAAGACAAGGTTTTTAGAAGAAACTAACAAGAACTCAAATTAAACAGATGAGTATACAAACAAGACCAAGAAAGGTGAGTTAGGACTCCAAGAGATGCGTTGTCGAGACTGAAGAACTCTTTAGCCTTGATTCCTATATATACTCCTACCTAGGAAACTTCTTTAGCAGCTACCATCAAATTAAGAAGCTTTTCAAGCAACTTCCACCAATTGAGAAGCTTCTTGAGCTCCTTCTACTAACTGGGAAGTGTCTTGAGCTCCTTCCACTAACTAGGAAACTTTTCAACTGACTTTCACTAATTAGGAAGCTTCTCAACTAACTTTCATCAACTGGAGAAGCTTCTAAAATGTTCTAGAAGGTTTTGTGTACCTCCAAAGTATATGTCCCTAATATCACTCTCTTCTCTAGTGACGAGTCCTAAAAAGAACTCAAACTTACTATATATGTAAAAAATCAAGAATATGTTGTACTAATGAAGCTATATATTCTGTTCTCTGTTCTTGAGCAATAGGTTCTACTAGCCCTCGAAAAAATTGCCTATGGCCTTGAGCTAATACCTCCGTTGTTGAAACATTCCATCTAAGGATTTGATCTTCATTGTAGCCTTCAAAACATCCTCCAAATAAGATCTCAAGACTGAAAAGATTCACCTTTCGAAGCTCAAGTAATATCACTAAAGCTCAAGAATTGAAATTGAGACTTGCATAGTTAAATCTTACTCCTAATGGCTCCAACCAAGGTCATACTTAGCATTGAAATGTATTGCCTTCACTTTACTCAATTGAAGGCTGTAAAAATTGCACTGGTTCATTCGAAGCTTGTGTGGCAAGCAAATCTTCTAAGTCTTGTTCTCTCAATGCTTGAAGGTTTGACATGGTGACTAACTTGCTTCTACCACTCTATTCTATCTTGAAACAAATGACTATATTTATATTAAGGCTTTAGTTTTACTCTCTCCTTGTTTATGAGTATTCTTTGAATCTAATCTTTACTAAAAAATTATCATTGAATACATTTAGATTTTTGGAAATAGAATAGATGAAATTCCTGTACCTATTGAGACTCATTGGCGAGATTTACGGCTAATTTTCATCTGCACTCATTAATGTTATAGTCCTACTAATGAACAAGATATTCCAATTTGTCCCACTTTTGTCGAGAATCAAGTACTTTTTCAACCTTGTATTCTTCATGGTCTTCAACTTTGATAGTAGGCAACGATTTTTGTATCCTTTCCGAAATATGCGACTCCTTATAAGGTTCTAAAAGAGAGACATGAAAAATTGGATGTATCTTTTTATCAGATGGTAATTCTAAGCAATATGCTATTGGATTTTTTTACTTCTAGATAGAAAATGGTTCCAACATTTGATAGTCCAATTTATCACATGGCTGCTTAGTCTTGATATTTTATCAAAGAAGCCATACCTTATCTCTAATATGAAAAGTAGATAGTTGATTTTTAAATTTATCTATAGATGCCTTGTAAGCATCTTGAGCTACTTGTAATTGAAGCTTCAAGGTTATTTAGAGTTGTAATAGTTACTTTGCAAATCCTTTAGCTGTTGGATTGTTGTTCTTTGGTGTACTCTATAAATCAAGCTTTGGATGATATCCATAGTTAGAGTAAAACAGTGTTTATAAAATTGAAGCATGAACAATATTATTGTATGCAAATTCCTCTAATGATAGATACTAGATCCAATCATCTTATTGATAATTAATGCTACATTGTAAATATTGCTCCAATATTTTATTAACTTGTTCTGTTTGGCTGTCAGTTTGAAGATGGAAAGCCAATGAAAGTTTAATATCCACTTTTAATATTTCAAAAAGACACTTCCAAAATTTAGATATGAACTGGGGTCCTCAATTAGATATGATATCATTTGATAGGCCATGATATCAATATATATTGTCAAAAAAGAATCTTGCTGTTTTTTCACTAGACATAGTCTTTTTGTAAGGAATGAAATGAGCCATCTTTGTAAGTCAATCAACCACTATAAAGATGCTATCCAATAAATTGGATGGCAATAGATCTATAATGAAATCCATCAAGAGAGAGGACCATGATCATCTTGAAATAGGCAAGGGTTATAAAAGTCCATAAGGACAATGTCGAGGAATTTTAGGCCTTGAATAAATATTGCAAGAGAGCACAAAGTCCTACACTGCCTTCCATATTTGAGGCCGCCAAAAATCTTGAAAAATAAATTCCAAGGTCTTGTTGAATCCAAAGTGACCCGTAGTGAAAAAGTCATGGCAAGATTGAAGAACTCGTAGTCATGTTGCTTCTTCTGGAATATATAAACATTCTTCAAGATATAGAAGGTCTTTCTCAAATTTGAACTTATCAGCATTTTTTTTTAAGCGATGCTTGATATCAAGGGCCAAAACATCATTTGTGGTTGTAGCTTGCACTTCACTGAGGAAACTAGAATTGATAGGCACTGATGTAATAGTGGCACAAAGGTGGATTTGCTCTAATTTCAACGAAATTATATTTTATTGATCAAATGCTGCCTCCTCTACCTTTGATATAAGATATGATCTGCTCGATAGAGCATTAGACAATCTTTACTGCATCCTAGGATGATAAGTGATGATAAAGTTAAATTGGGATAGCGACATATTCCATCGAGCTTTACGACGATTAAGAATCCAAGCTAATATAAAGTATTTTAAGTTCTTGTGATTTGTATATACAATCACAAGATGCATTGCTTTTTCAAGAAAATGATGCCATTCTTGAAAAGAATCCATAATAGTAAAAAGCTCTTTATTGTGGATTTCATAATTAATTTTGGCAGTTGAGAACTTTTGAAAATAAAATGTAACAGGATGGAGTTTGTCATCTATATCCATTTGTGAAAGTATGGTCCCTAGTGCAAAATCTGAAGCATCAATTTTCAAATAGAATGCCTTTGTAAAGTCATGATGTATCAATATTAGAATTGTAATAAATGTAGTCTTGAGATCTTAGAATGCCTTCTTCACTTAAGGCCTCCATTCTAACTTGTTCTTACATATCAATCGAGTAAGAGGGGTGGCAACTTCAAAATAATTTTTGATGAAGATTTGATAGAAGTTAACAAATCCAAGAAAACATTGTACGTCTCTCACAATCTTTGGAATGGTCCATTACATAACTGCTTCTACCTTCTTGGGATCCATCATCAAATCCTCAGTAGATATAATATATTCCAAAAATTTCATCTTAGGTTGGTGGAATACACATTTCTTTGGTTTGGTATACAAATCTGTATCTCGCAACTTTTGTAATACCAACTTAACATGCCCATCGTGTTCCTCCAAATTTTTCAAATAGATCAAGATTTCATCAAAATATATCACCACAAACTTGTCTAAATATTTTCAAAAGATGTCATTTATGAAATACTAAAAGATAGCAAGTGCATTTATTAGTCCAAAAGGCATAGTATTATATTCAAAATGTCCATACCTTGTCCAAAATTTGGTCTTCCATTCATCTCCCTCCTTGATCCATATTAGATTATATGCTCCACAAAGATCTATCTTAGTATAGATCTTAGCTTGGTCGAGTTCTTTCAAGAGTCATAAGATTAACGATAGTGGATAACGATTTTTAATTGTTATTTTATTCAATCCCTAATAATCAATGCACATATACAAGGAACCATTCTTCTTCTTCACAAAAAATATGGGTGCATTTGCTAGAGACTTTAAATACCTAATGAAGTTCTTTGCAAGATTTTCATCAATATAATCTTTTAATACTGAAAGCTCATTTCGATAAAGATTATAGATTGGGCCAAAAGATGGTTACGTTGTTGTGTTGTGGTTTGGCTACCATGTGAAAAAATTATACATGTATATTTAATATATAATTTACTACATAGTTAAAGGAGAGCCATATCAGTGGACTTTTATTGGTTATAGGATGTGATTAGGTTGCTAGTTTAAAAGGAATCTATTAAAAGGATTATTATTAAGATTTATACAACCTTATTTTTTTTTAGTAGTGACTTTTGAAATTAATTTTATATTGATAGTAACTTTTGTTTACCTTAAGTCACCTTTGTTAGACATTGGTGATCCTTAAGATCTTATTTACTTCTTTTATTTGATGCTTAAAGCACCAAATATGTAAATCTTATAAGAAGAAGGGTTAGAAAAGGGTTTTTAGTATAAAAATGGTAGTTTGGTCATCTATGTGGATGAAAAGAGGTGGATGATAGAAATCTCTATTCTAGTTGGCCAAAAATTATGCCCAATGGACTTCAAGGAGGCTGCCCGAGGGTTTATTAGGAGTTAGGGTTTGTTTTTCAAGGGAAGTCGAACATCAAAGGCTAGGATCATAAGGTTTAGGTTTTTGAATCTGGTTTAGGTGCAAATTTTGTGTGATTTGCATTTTTTTTATAAAGAAGTTATAGGTGCTCAAAGTTAAGGTGTTGATTTTGGACCTACCATCACTCTTTTGGATATAACTCGTGCAAACAGAGAGCAATCAAGAATAAGCGACTGGAATTGAAGAGAGCATTTTTACGGCTACAATTTTTATGTGTAGCTTGATAAAATCTAAGCTAGGGTGCAAGAGATATTAGGAGTTAAATTCAATGCTTACAAACTTAAGGGTAGTAAGTGACCCACTTACATAGTGGTTACATTTTGAGTTATATCTTAGACAATTTCATAAATTTTTGGCTCAAAATTTTTAAAAGTGTATATATTTATGTCACAAGACTATGTGCAAAAGTTTTATGGCATTAGGATTTTGGATTTGTGAGATATAAGGAAAATAGTACTCGGGTGTCTCTGAGCTAGGGTTTTAAGTACTTGCTAGGGATTTTGAGATATCAGACGATTGAAAATGAATTTATAATTAATTCTTTCTTGTGATGAAACTTTAAAAAATTATCTACACTTTGAATTAAATTTTATAGAAATTAAATGATTGGATCAAGAATTATTAGACTCTAAAGTTTAATAAGAAATAAGTCCTTGTGGATGAATAAAGTTTTGAAGGGTTTTTGTAGAAATTTGAACCCTTTTTGTACAAACTTACTTGAATACAAGAGGGTTTATATATATGACTTTTCTTTTGTGAAATTATTGTATTATTTGTTCTTTTTATTAAGGATAAATTACCTATTGGATTTTTGCCATCAAATTTCAAATAAACTCTCCACAGCCAAGTACCCAGTGTATTCCCAAATAGAAGGCCACGTCATACGACAATGTTTTTTCTTGAAGATCTATAGCACAATCATATGGTCGGTGCTCCGGCAATATATCAATATTTTTCTTCTAAAAAATATCTTGAAATTCATTATATTGCTCTAGAATACTTGCTGATGAAGTCATATCTTTTTTAATTAGAATTACATAAACAACAAACGGTGTACCTTCTTCAGCCAATTTGATGAAAGTCCTTGCTCTAATAAATAAAGATTTCCTAATTCATGGCTTTTTATAAATTTTTGAAAGAATTTCTATTGAAAATGTTACTCTTTGTGACTTGCAATTTATAGATGGATTATGCTTTTTCAACCAAGATAGTCCAAGAATAACAGGATTTGAAGGAGTTTTAATAACGTTGATCACAATCTAGCTTCTATAATCTTTGAACGATACTTCTATAGGCATGGTTTTATGGGTGATACTACCAAAGGATAAGGGCCGTCCATGTATTACCTCTACATGAATAGGTTTGGATTTTTGTACTAGAGGAATTTTGTGAAGCTTAGTGAATGTCTTATCTATAAAATAAGCAGACGCCTCCAAATCTATCAAAGCGATTGTTTGAAGCTTCTGAGGGCCAAAATATAATGGGATTGTAAAACAATAAGTAGGTTGAGCAAAAAGAGAGGAACTTGAATAATTTTGTAATGTTGGATTGTCTAGTCACACGGTCCCTATTGTAGTTGAACATTGTTATTTTCTTGAACAATTATACTCCTGATTTTGGTAATATGTCAATTTTGTTTCTTTGGGCAATTGCCAACCTTATGGCCTTCCTTGCCACAATACAAGCATAGATCTTCTTCTATCTAATGCTTCTTTTTTTGGGGACTAAGAGATTTAAATCGTACTACATTAAGTTACATATCTTCTATTTTTGAGTGTAAATTCAAAATGCTTGTTGATGTAGTATGGATATATCAGATTGCATGTTGTCTTGTTGAAGCCTATGAACATTGATCTTGTTGACGTTGAAATAATTGGTTATCATATTTTATAGCTTTGTTAATGGCTTTGTTGAGCAATTGTGGATTCGAAAGCGATAATAACAAATCCTTCATATCATCTCTTAATCCCCAATAAAATTGCCTCATTAAGATTTCTTCATCCCGATTGTTGTTGCACGTTAATTGTTTAAAATCACATGCATAGACTGATGTAGAGCATGCCCCTTGATGTACTGCTCGGATCTTACTTGTTGTCTACCAAGCCTTGTCATGTTCTCCAAATGCTTCTGCAAATGCTTCTATGAAAATTTCAAAGTTTCTCAAAATTAATGATTTTTTTTCAAACAAAGGAGCAAACCATGATAGTCCTTGTCCCGTAAGCAAGGTGCCAACCAATCAACCTATGATTCTTTTGTCGGATAAGTATCAGGTTATAGAACTATTATCAATCAAATTTGATTGACAAATCCTTGAAACTTTAAACGTGTATTATCATATATCTCTAAAAGACTAACCCAAGGCTCCTTACATTGTCGAATAGGTAGATTTTCTTAGTGTAGCATAGGTAGTACTGTATCTTCAAGTGTAGAAGTTGGGAGTAGATGCAGTCTAGATTGTGATATTTCAATTGTTATATCGTTACAAAGTTTTACAACAATTCCTTCAATCTCCACAGTCCTAGCAGATAAAGTAATAAGAGCACTTATAATGGCGTCTAACTTGGACTCAAAAGATTTAGTCATATTAATGTCTTGACCTCCAGTCATTCTAAGAGAAAGAAGAAATGAATCTGTAAGAAGACAATATCGATTTAGAGGAGGATAATCTGCAACCTCTAAAATGCTTTAAGATCTTCAAAAAGAGAGGTGATCCACTCTCTCACAAGAAGGACAAAGCTCCAATATTACGATAAAAAAAATATCAATTTAGAGAAAGGTAATTCCCAACCTCTAAAACACTAGTATACCTTCGAGTAGAGGGATAATCTACTCTCTAACAAGAAGGATTGAACTCTGATATTGAAGATGAGATCAATCTCAAAAAATTGATAAGAGACACAAGAATATAAAATAAGAGATTTGAAAATCAAAAGAAGGTTTCTAGAAGAAACCAACAAGAATTCAAATTAAACAGATGAGTACACAAAGAACACCAAGAAAGGTGAGTTAGAATTCCAAGAGATGCGTTGTCAAGATTGAGGAATTCTTCAGCCTTGACTCCTATATATACTCATATCTAAGATGCTTCATGAGCGGCTACCATCAAACTAAGAAGCTTATAAAGCAGCTTCTACCAACTAGGAAGCTTTTTGAGTTCCTTCTACTAACTGGGAAGCTTCTTGAGCTCTTTTCACTAACTAGGAAACTTTTCAACTGACTTTTATCAACTAGGAAGCTTCTCAACTAACTTTCACTAACTCGAGAAGCTTCTAAAATATTCTAGAAGGTTTTGTGAATCTCCAAAATATATGTCTCTAATATCAATAATATTATAATTAATTTTTTTTAAAATAAATTATTTATTTATTTATTTATAATTTTTTAATTTAACAATAGTCATAAGGTATTATAGTTACTAATTTTAATTATTTATTTATTATATAAAATATTTATAATATGATTATATATAATATATTAATTTAAAATATGAATTAATATTTATAAATAAATTTTTTACTACTATATGTAAAAATAATTAATACTATATTCCTAAAAAACTTCAAATTTAAATTCCTATAATTAAAAATAATCCATTTATTTCTCTTTGTGTATTTTAAAAGTATAAAAAAATATAGCTTTTATTTATTTATTTATTTTTTTGTGGGATTGTTTATAAAGTACAAACCTAGATTCTATCCGACAAGTGAATAATATATTGCTGTTTTTTATATACCATATTTTTAATAAAATATCCAAATATTATTAGATCTCAACTTTGTACTTTAAAGATAATAAAAAGATGCAATGATAATCAAAAGATGCTCTTATAAGTTACTCAATACCATTCTTAAATAATTTTGGTCCTAGTAAGATCAAATGCGCCAATGGAGTTAATAGTAGCTACCTTCATATGGTGCTATGACATATTTAACCTTAATGATTATCTAAAACTATTATATTATAGAAAGAAAGAAATATTATCTTTAATAAGAAATTATCATTAATTATCTTGAATTGAGGATAATTTGTTTCATACCACACTTTTAATTAGTGAATATAAAAAAAAAATAACTTGCTTCATGACTTTGATTAGCTACCATGAGGATAGAATAATCTATGCTACAACTTTTATTAGATATTATTATTATAAAAAAAAGTCTTATATTTTATATAAATTAATATATATATATATATATATATATATATTATAAAAGGCTTCTTTACTATATAACCAATTGCCTCTATAAGAGTTTTAAAAGAAAGTAGGCAATGTTATTCTAGCCCTCTTTTGGCAAATGAGAGACCTTGTTATATGATATATATCCTATTTGGTCGATATTGAGGATATTTTTAGACTATCTTTGTGGATTTTAGGAACTTTAATACTTAGTTGGATAGAATTATAATTATGTCTATAATTTTGTGTTTATTTTCTCAAAATTAATATTAAAGTATGATTGAAGTGATGCAATGGCAATGAAGTTCTTAAATAAAAAATTTGAGGTGAAATTTTTTAAAAGGAAGGATGATTTTGAATTATAGTAGCTAAAGGTGAAAGATTTGCTTATACAACAAAGACAATATAAATTTTTAGAAAAAAAGAAGCTTCCTAATAAGAATAATAAATAATAGAAAAAAATTAGTCTCAAAATAATAAATATAATTTATTTAAATTTTATAGATAAGATGTTGTATAATTTTATAAAAGAAAATTTAATACTAAACTATGAACAAAATTAGAGAGCTTATATATAATAAAGTTGAAAAATCTACTATATTTAAAGTAAAAATTTTATACTTTATGCATGAAAGAGAGCACAAGTGTATTGGATCACTTGAATATCTTTAATAAGATTCTTTGTGACATCAATAGCCGGTTAATAAAGAGACAAGGAAAAGATTACAAAACTAGAATAATTTCAAGAACAAAGAATTAGATGGAGAAGAACAAAGAATTAGATGGACAAGAACAAAGAACTAGATGGACAAGAACAAAGAATTGGATGGACAAGAACAAAGAATTGGATGGACAAGAATAAAGAACTAAATGATTGACAAGAATAAGGAACTAGATTAATATAAAGAAACAAGGCAACACTTTGGATTGCTCCAAGACTTGTGTTGGCAAGACTAAGGTGTATCTTAGTCTTACCTCTTATTTATATTATAAGGCTTATGTCCTATTAAATCTTCTAAAAATATCTTAAAAGATTCTAAAAGATTAAAAAAGATTTTATGAAATTAAGATAAGTTTGAGAAGTCTAAAAAAGATTCTAAAAGATTCTAAAAGACTATGAGAGGTTTTAGAAGATTAAAAAAGATTTTAGAAGATTTCAAAAGACTAAAGTATATTCTAAAAGATTCTAAAAGAATTTTAAAAACTATGGAAGATTCTAGAAGACTACAGTGTCATATGGCATGATTTTCTATTTAGGAATACATTGGGTACTTAGCTGCGGAGAATTTACTTGAAACCTTTTGGCAAAATTCCAACAAGTGATAAAAAGGACAAATAATACAAAAATCTTACAAAAGAGAAGTTATATATATAAACCCTCTTGTATTCAAGTAGGTTTGTACAAAAAAAGTTCAAATTTCTACAAAAACCCTTCAAAACTTTATTTACTTGCAAGGATTTATTTCTTCCAGATCTTTAGAGTCCAATAACTCTTGATCTAATTGTTCAATTTCTAAAATATTTTCTGCAAAGTGTAAAAAATCCTTTTAAGTTTTATTATGAAAAAAAATCAATTGTAAAATCATTTCTGATCATCTAATATCTTAAAACCCCTAGCAGGTACTTAAAACCCTAGCTCAGAGATACTCGAGCACTATTTTCCTTATATCTCACAAATTCAATATTTTAATGCTACAAATTTTTTGCACATAGTCTTGTGATATAAACATATATACTTCTAAAAATTTTGAGCCAAAAATCTATCAAATTACCTAAGATATAGCTCAAAATATAACCACTATGTAAGCAAGTTACTTACTACCTTAAAGTTTGTAAGCACTGACTTCAACTCCCAATATCTCCTTCACCTTAGCTTGAATTTCATCAAGCCACATATAAAAAGTATAGTCGTAAAAGTTCTCTCTTCAATCCCAGTTGCCGATTCTTGATTGCTCTCCGTGTGCACAAGTTATACCTAAAAGAGTGGCAGTAGGTCCAAAATCGACACCTTAACTTTGAGTGCCTATAACTTCTTCATAAAAAGTGCAAATGATACAAAATTTGCACCTAAACCAGATCCAAAAACCTAAACCTTATGATCCTAGCCTTTGATGTTTGAGACCTCTCAAAAACAAAATCCTAACTCCTAATAAACCCTCGGGCAGCCTCCTTGAAGCCCATTGGGCATGATTTTTGGCCAATTAGAATAGAGATTTCTATCATCCACCTCTATCCATCCACATAGATGGCCAAACTACCATTTTTACACCAAAAACCTTTTTCTTATCCTTCTTCTTATAAGATTTACATACTTGGTGCTTTAAGCACCAAATAAAAGAAATAAATTAAGATCTTAAGAGTCACCAATGTTTAACAAAGGTGACTTAAAATATACATAAGTTATTATCAATATAAATCAATCTCAAAATCACTATAAAAAAAAAAAAAAGATTGTATAAATCTCATTAATAGTCCTATTAAATGGATTCTTTTTAAATTAACAACCTAATCACATCTTATAACCAATAAAACATATTGATATGGCTTTTATTTAATTGCATAGTAAATTATACATTAAATATATATGTACAATTTTTTCACATCGTAGCCAAATGACAACACGACAACAGGAGGTTCTAGAATGTGGTGACTTGAAGCATGTTTGTGATATCACCTCTCCTTTTAGCAACAAGTTCCATGAAAAGCCAAAGTGATTTGATGATCAAATCACATAAGCAAGAAATTTAAAATTTGTCTGAGTAGAAAAGCAATATATTTTACCTTTTCTTCATTGGTTACCAATTCAACAAGATCTTTGAGGTAGCATTGATGACATCTAGATATAATTTTTATTATACCAACATCCCATCTAAGAATCTGCTCTTTGTTGTGACCTTCAAATCATCCTCCAAACATAATTTCTACTCCATTTGGAGCCATCTTTTCAACTTCAAGGAATATTATCAAAGCTTGGGCATTTGAATCAAGATTTTTGTGATGAGGCCATATCTCCAAAGACTCCAAATGTAACCTTACTAAGTATTGGAATACTCCTTCTTTGCTTTGCTCATGTTCTTCAAATACAACACATTGTAAAAGTTGCAATGGTCCACCAGTTGCTTGTGTGATAGAAGAGTCTTCTAACTCTTGTTCCTATAAATCCCTTAAAATATAAAGATTTGATATAACAACTAATAAGCTTTTAGCAAGATCTATTCTATCTTAGAAAAAATGAATATATACAAATGAAGGTCTTAGCATGGTTTTTCTTCTTTTATATTAGTTTTCTGTTGTTAATAGGAAAGCGTCATTTAGAAGTCAAGAAATGTTGGTGTCCACAAAATCTTCAATGGTGATTGAGTCCAAGTTTTCTAGGATATTATTGATGGAATTTGAAAACTTTTTCAAGTGCATTCTTAAGATTTTTTGAAGGTTTCTATATTCTTTTACTAACTCTATAGCTCTTCTAATGGATAAAATATTCTTATTATCCATGTCTTATACATAAATCTAATATTTCATCCACTTTATATTCAAGCTTTTGATTGAATTTAACTAAGGTTGGTGGTAGAAGAATTCTTCTAATAATACTTGATTTATAATAGGTTTTAAAAAATAAGATATAAAAGATTGGATGAATGTGCATGCTGCTTGGTGGTTCAAGACAAAAATCTACTAGATTAAATTGGTATAGAATTATAAATGGTCCAAGTCTTTGATAGTTTAATTTTTGTGATGGTCGATTTGTTTGTATATTTTACTAGAATAGCCAAATATGATCTCTTACCTTAAACTTTGGTTGGTTCTTGTGATGAATGTCTGTATAGTTTTTATATCGGTCTTGAGCCATTTGCACTTGGAATTTTAATTTTTCATGGATGGTTTTTAAATAAGTAGCTTGATTTTTTGCGACAAGACTTTCTATATCTTCAATTTAGAATAGATCTATTCTAAAAAGATATCTATAGTTTGAAAAGAATGGAATTTGTTTTATTGAAGAATGTTTGGTATTATTATATGCAAACTTAGTCAATGGTAGGAGGTCCATCCAATCATCTTATTGATAATTTATATTGCAACAAAGATACAATTTTAAGATCTGATTCATCAATTATGTTTAATCGTCAATTTAAGGATGATAAATTGATGAAAGGTTGATTTTGACCTTCAAAAGTTGAAATAGTTGTCTCCAAAAATTTGATACAAATTGTGGTCCTCAGTCTGAAATGATATCATTTGAAAGGCTATATATTTGACAAATATTATCAATAAAAAGCTTGGCCATTTCTTTCCTAAAAAAATCTTATTGTACAGGATAAAATATGCCATTTTCATAAATTGGTCTACCACTACAAAAATTGAGTCTTTTCTATTAGAAATTGGAAGATTTGTAATGAAGTCTATGGATAACAATTGCCATAGGCCCTTAGAAACTAGAAGTGGTTGAAAAAGTCCATATAGCTGGTGTCTTGGGATCTTTGCTTGGACACAAATTTCATATAATTGGATAAATCTTTTCACCAATTTCCACATTTGAGGCCACCAATAATCTCTTGATATTAATTCCAAGGTCTTATTGAAGCCAAATTGTTCAGCTATTAGAAGATCATGTTATACTTGAAGAATTTGAAGTCTTGTAGGGCTTGGAAGAATATATAAAAGATCCTTGAAATACAATAATCAGTCTTCAAATTTGAAATTATTATTATTTTTTACTAATATATTTTTTAAACATTACTAAATGCTATCCTTAAATAGATCTATAATTATTGTTCTATAGATTTTTGTCTTGAGAGTTGTATCTGTATAGGTAGATATTATCAATGTCTTCAATTGTAAATTGGATGGCTTCAATATGACTGATTTTTGCTGATTCAATACAATGTCTTTTATTTTTAGTGTAAGATATGACCGTTGAAAAAAGACATATGGTTTCTTTTGAAATTTTTTTAGACAATATGTAATTACAAAATCAAACCGAGATAATGATATACTTTATTGTATTTGACAGTGGTTCAAAACTTGGATACTTATAAAATATTCTAAGTTTTCATAATCGATGTATATTATAATCTTGTATTGAGTCTCTTCTAACAAATGGTGCCATTCTTCAAAAGTATCAACAATTGTCAATAATTCTTTGTCGTAGATTTTATAATTGATTTTTGCAACTAAATTTTTTTGAGAGTAGAATACTATTGGATGAAACTGACCATCATCACCAATTTGAGAGAGAATAGATCCAAGTACAAAATCTGGAGCATTCATTTTTAAAATGATTGATTTTGTTAGATCTGTGTGGATAAATATGGGAGCTGAAGTGAAAGATTTCTTTAACTTCTTCAATGCTTCTTTGGCCTTGTTATCCTAAATAAATTTCTCCTTGTCTGTAAGTTGTGTTAATGGAGCTGCAATCTTAAAATAATCTTTAATAAAGATTCTAAAATAATTTATAAATCTCAAAAAATATTGTACATATCTAATTGACGATGCATATTTCCACTCTATAATAGTTTATATCTTCTTTAGATCCATAGAAATTCTATTTTTAGAGATAATATATTCTAAAAACTTAATTGATAGTTGATGAAAAGAAGACTTCTGTAATTTGGCATATAATCTACTTTCCCATAGTTTCTCCTATACCATACGTATATGATGTTCATGTTGTTCATTCTTAAAAAAGATCAAGATATTGTCTAGATAAATGACTACAAAGTCATCTAAGTATTCTTGTAAGATGTCATTCATCATATGTTAAAAGATTACAGGTATATTTATAAATCCAAAAGGCATAACATTGTATTCAAAATGTCCATACCTTATACAAAATATTGTCTTCTATTGATCTTGTTCTTTGATTTTAACTAAGTTATAGGTGCCTCTCAAATCAATCTTTATAAAGATCTTTTCTTGTCCTAATTGTTCCAATAATCTTTAGATTAATGGTAATGAATAATAATTTTTTATAATTACCTTGTTCAGATTTTGATAGTCAACATACATACATAGAGAACCATCTTTCTTCTTCACAAATAAGATAAGAGCTCCAATAGGTGATTTTGAATGTTTAATAAAATTCTAGACTAAATTTTCATTAATATATTCTTACAAAGCTATAAGCTCTATTTGTGAGAGATTATAAATTGGGCCAAATAAAAATTGAACTCCATCTAATAATTTAATTGTACAATCATAAAGATGGTGTTCTCGTAATATGTCTGCTTTTTAATTTTCAAATATGTCTTCAAGCTCATAGTATTAACTAGAAATATCTTCTTTCAATTCCTCCATTGGATCTTTTATTGGGATAGCATATTGTCAAGCACAAAAATTAGATGAAAGTAAATAAATATATGAAATTTCTATCAAGAAGAATAACAAAATAGAAGTAAAGAAGTATGTATATTAAAAGAAACTAGAATGGCTATTGCCACAAGACAAGAAAACTATAAACTCTTGAAACTGGACTAGAAGCAAGAAAGGAATTGACAAGAGTGAAGAAGGCTTCACTCTTGCCTCTATAAATACTATCTAATTAAAAGCTACATGGTGATATTTTATAAGACCTCCTACACGTGTCTAATTTGTAAGACACGTGTCAAACTTACACGACAAGTTTCCTACATGTACGCCACGTATTTGGCTTATTTTGCAAGCTATCAATATGTATGACACATCGCTAGCTTGTTCTACAAGCTACCAATATGTGTGCCATGTGGCTAGCTTGTTGACCAAGTTTCTAACCTATCAATCACCTATAGACATGTATAAAGGTGATTCTGCATCTATAAAGCTTCTAGAAAGCTTCTCTATCAGATATTATCAAATCAACTTATTTTACCTATTTCCACTGATTTATATTAATTAGATAATTATTGGAATAAATCTTATGCCCGTGATATTATCCCCCCTTCTAGGGACAAGTTTCACGAGGAGCGGTGATTACATGTTGAAGAAGTTCAAGATACGTTGAATTGTACTTGCCACATACTCTGATCTTTGTTCCCTTTGAAGGTAGTTGATAGGTCTTTTCAGCCATTGATAATGTCCCATACCAAGGCAAGAGGACCACCCTGTTTTTGATTATTGTTGAAGCCTTCATAACTCCCTTCAAAGAAAATATTAAGAACACCATCAAGAATAGTTTATATCTCTAAAAGTATCACCAAACATTGGGAGTCTCTTCCAAAGTCGTCATATCAAACACGTTGTATTTTTCTATCAATCCGAGGAAAGACATGTCGATCTTGAGGATCTTCATCTCTATTCCGTCATCTTGAAGGTTGTGATAGTCATAATGTCTCATTTGGTAAATCAGCAAATAATGGCTATTGAGCTGAATTCATTGGTTGTTGATCCTCCATCTCTTTAGCACAAAAAAAATCTAAAGAAATAACAAACAATGATACAAGGTAGGATCAAACCTCTATAGAACCTGCTTTGTTTTATAACAAAGATTTTTTTGATTTTTTTATCTTAGTTTTGATGGATATCGTCGATGAAATGCATTGACTTTTATTGATGCATTTGCTAGATTCTTGGATGGCTCCCATGTGCGTTCACTAATATCATATCCGCGCCAATGCAGAAGATATTCTAATTGATTTTGGCGCCGCCTTGAATCTAAAATCTCTTCAATCTCAAATTCTTCATCGTTGTCCACTTCTATAAGAGACGATGGCATTTGTCTTCTTCCTTGTATATCTACTGTCTTATATGGCTCAAGTAGTGATACGTGAAATACAAGATGGATCTTCATTGACTCTGATAGGTGTAATCAATATGCAACTAGATTGATTTGTTCAGAAATAGGAAAAGGTCCAAGTCTACAATAGTCCAACTTATCACAAGGACGAGTAGTCTTGATATTGCAATGAAGTAACCATACCTTGTCCTCTACGTTGAATTGTGATTATTCCTTGCAATACGCATCTACAGTTATTTTTTGTCATTCTTGAGCTTCTTTTAATTGCACCTTCATTATTGCATGTAGCTCTGACAAACGATTTGTCAAATCTTCTGCCACTGCATTATCTACTTTTGAAAAGTCAAAAGCATCAAGTCGTGGATAATAATCATAATTGGTAAAGAAATGTGTTTGTTGCATAGAAAAATATATTGTATTATTATAAGGAAACTCTGCCAATGGCAGAAGAGCTGTCCAATCATCTTATTGGTAGTTGATGGTACACTTTAAATACTACTCCAAGACTTAGTTCACGCGCTCTATTTGTCCGTTAGTTTGAAGATGAAAAGCTGAAGATAACTTTATGTCCACTTTTAAAATCTTGAAAAGGATTTTCTAAAATCTTGATACAAATTGAGTTCTCTTATCCAATATAATATTCTTAGATAATCCATGATAGCGATAGATATTATCAATGAAAAGCTTAGCTGTTTTTTTCACCTGTGATAGATTTTGTGCATGGCACAAAATGTGCCATCTTGGTGAACCAATCTACTATCACAAATATAGAGTCATAAGATCTTGAGCTTGGAAGATCTATGATAAAATCTATAGAAACACAAGACCATAGTTGTTCTAGAATAGATAATGGCTGAAGAAGTCCAAAAGATCGATGACAAGGAGTCTTTGATCTTGAGCAGATATCACATGATTGTACAAAATCTTTGACTACCTTCTATATTTGAGGCCACCAAAAATCTCTTGATATAAGTTCCAAAGTCTATTGTATCCAAAATACCCTGCCGTTGAAAAATCATGATGTGCTTCAAGAACGTATAAATGTGCTTCTCTTTCTGGAACATATAGGCGTCCTTCAAAATATAGTAGGTTATTCTTGAACTTGAATTTAGAAGAATCATGTGTTTTAGAAGAATTATTTTTGATATCATGAACAAGAGTGTGTGAAGACATACTTAATTAAATTTGTTCAAAAAAAGTTGAATCAACAGTCAATGTTGATTTCATTGCTCAAAGATGAAATTGCTCCGGTTTCAAGAAGGCCATTCTTTATTGCTAAAAAGCTGCATCTCCTTCTTTTGGTGCAAAATAAGAACATTTAGAAACGGCATCAGATAAACCTTGTTATTTTTCTAGTTGATAAGTGATAATGAACTCGAATCTTGACAAAGACATACTCCAATGAGCTTAACGATGATTCAACACACGTATTAACATGAAATACTCGAGATTCTTGTGATCCGTATATATGGTGATTGGACTAAAAGCACCTTCTAGATAATGATGCCATTCTTGAAAAGAATCCACAATTGTAAGAAATTCTTTGTCGTGGATTTCATAATTGATCTTGGCTGTTGAAAATTATCTTGAATGAAAAGCTACTGGATGAAGTTTGTCATCTGTTCCCATTTGTGACAAAATTGCACTCAAGGCAAAGTCTGATGCGTCTGTTTCTATAAAAAATACTTTGAAAAAGTCAACACAATACATGATTGGTGCAGAAACAAACGATGTCTTTAGAGCTTCAAATGCTGCTTCCGCTTCTTGATTCCATTGGAATTTGTCTTTATAGGTCAAACATATAAGTGGAGCTATAACTTGAGAGAAGTCTTTGATAAAGATCCGATAATAATTGGCAAATCTCAAAAAGCATTAGACATCTCTTACCGTTGTCGTACTGCATTTACGTGCAGTGTATAAAAATATTAAAAATCTTGTATCTATTGTTAATATATGTGTGAGTGCTAGAAGTTATTTTAGAAGATATTATAAGGAGAGGATTTATTATAGCCACTTAGTTAGTGAATTAAGATGGCTATTTGTTTTGTTCCTACCTTATTTATATCCTAAAATAGACTCTTTTGTAATTAGAAGAAAGGTTAAGGTTGTTTACCTTTCTTGTTGACTTTTGAGGTAGAATGGACCTTATGAAGGATAAGAAAGAAGAGCATGGGGTGAATAAGGCCCATCCAATAGGATTTGGCTGCCCATGTGGGCGTCTCATAGTCTAATATAGAAAGAAAGGGAGATATACTCCTCTTGTTAGACCGAGAGAAAGAGGCAGTTTTGAATAGTGAACTTTGGAGAGAGATAGCTCCGAGGAGATAGAAGTGTTTGTAGTGAAAATTGGTGGGTGTGTTCTTCGAGTTGTGAGGATTCTAGAACCTACTCACTTGCTTGTATTAGAGTTGTGAACAAAAAGTTATGCTTGTTTTAGTAGAGTGAGGTTTGCTGCCACCCGACGAAGAGGGGCAGAAACTCCGAACTGCCACTGCAAGTTTGATTTCAACTCTTTCTTAGTGAAATTTATAGAGAGTGTGGAAAATTGTGCTAGCTTTCTATCAAGACATCTCTTGTAGCATTTGGAGTTAGAGAGCAAAGTTGTGAGCTTGAGAGTGGGAAAGGGTTTGCTGCCACCCGA